>CM040932.1:35650856-35825856 GCA_023029165.1 Gobiocypris rarus
GAAGTGTGTGCTTAGAAATCAGCAAATTAGTAATTTCTCATCCGGGCACAAGAAAAACTGCAATATCGCTGCATAAGAACAGACTTGTTTGAACAGCCTAAGCTTGCACTAATTTGCCTTAGTTAGGGCAATTCCGTAACTCGAAGCCTTGCCTATGGCAAATAAATGCTTGTAAATAAATACCTGTGGTAAAGATCCAGACTTTATCACCCAGTCTCACAGACAAGGCTTAAGCCTAGTCCCACATTAAAATGCATGATTGAGCTGTTTTAAGTGAAAGCAACTTGCACTGACATATCTTTAAATGTTGGTGCCACTGTTTTGTCTCAAGATGCATACCAGTAATGTTATTTAAAGTTATAAGGCACGTTTATAAAAGTTACTTAAATGTCCTAATTTAAAGAAGGCCCGTTCACACCAAGAACGATAAATATATTAGCGTCCATATCAGGTGACAATATCGTTCTCTTTATTCTAAGTGTGTGATTGTCTGCCGCTTTAAATGCTCAAGCTTGCTACAGCAGGATGGATTCTGATTGTTTTTATTGTTCATCAGGATAAATTTGTTCTGTGAATGATTCCAACGGCATAATTTCTCTGTGCCATTATCGTTATAGACGTGGTGTGAACTCTGCTATTCTTTAATATTGAGAATGATTTTTAAAACTATATCTTTATCATTATCGAAGATATGCATTAGTATGCTGTTGAATTTATTTAGCAGATTCTTTCATGAGATGCAATTTGCAGAAAAATAAATAAATACAAAAACACACACACACACACACACACACACACACACACACACACACACACCTAAAGGATTATTAGGAACACCATACTAATACTGTGTTTGACCCCCTTTCACCTTCAGAACTGTCTTAATTCTATGTGGCATTGATTCATCAAAGTTCTGAAAGCATACTTTAGAAATGTTGGCCCATATTGATAGGATAGCATCTTGCAGTTGATGGAGATTTGTGGGACGCACATCCAGGGCACGAAGCCCCCGTTCCACCACATCCCAAAGATGCTCTATTGGGTTGAGATCTGGTGACTGTGGGGGCCATTTTAGTACAGTGAACTCATTGTCATGTTCAAGAAACCAATTTGAAATGATTTGAGCTTTGTGACATGGTGCATTATCCTGCTGGAAGTAGCCATCAGAGGATGGGTACATGGTGGTCATAAAGGGATGGACATGCTCAGAAACAATGCTCAGGTAGGACGTGGCATTTAAACAATGCCCAATTGGCACTAAGGGACCTAAAGTGTGCCAAGAAAACATCCCCCACACCATTACACCACCACCACCAGCCTGCACAGTGGTAACAAGGCATGATGGATCCATGTTCTCATTCTGTTTACGCCAAATTCTGACTCTACCATCTGAATGTCTCAACAGAAATCGAGACTCATCAGACCAGGCAACATTTTTCCAGTCTTCAACTGTCCAATTTTGGTGAGCTTGAGCAAATTGAGCCTCTTTTTCTTATTTGTAGTGGAGATGAGTGGTACCCGGCGGGGTCTGCTGCTGTTGTAGCCCATCCGCCTCAAAGTTGTGTGTGTGTTGTGGCTTCACAAATGCTTTGCTGCATACCTCGGTTGTAACGAGTGGTTATTTCCGTCAAAGTTGCTCTTCTATCAGCTTGAATCAGTCGGCCCATTCTCCTCTGACCTCTAGCATCAACAAGGCATTTTCGCCCACAGGACTGCCGCATACTGGATGTTTTTCCCTTTTCACACCATTCTTTGTAAACCCTAGAAATGGTTGTGCGTGAAAATCCCAGTAACTGAGCAGATTGTGAAATACTTAGACCGGCCCGTCTCGCACCAACAAACATGCCATGCTCAAAATTGCTTAAATCACCTTTCTTTCCCATTCTGACATTCAGTTTGGAGTTCAGGAGATTGTCTTGACCAGGACCACACCCCTAAATGCATTGAAGCAACTGCCATGTGATTGGATGATTAGATAATTGCATTAATGAGAAATTGAACAGGTGTTCCTAATAATCCTTTAGGTGAGTGTATATAGTGTTGGGGAAACTTACTTTGAAAGGTAATGCATTACAATATTGCGTTACTCCCTTAAAAAGTAACTTATTGAGTGCGTTACGTTACTTTTGTGTTACTTTTCTCACCTGGACTGGGCTTGTTTTTTGTTTTGTTTTGTTTTTTTATAACAAAAAAGGTTCTATTTTTGTGCAAATGTAAAGACCTCTTCATACCAAAATTGAAATAAGCTTTAGGCTGAGGTAAAAATACAAATTCACACACTCTGCTGTGCTGCGCTGACATTCTAGATAATGGAAGAATAGGACGCAGGAGAAAAAAAGTTTTACCAATAAAAATAAAAATCTAGTAATTTTTGCTCATGGTTTAACCGATTCATTAAAGGTCAGCAGCAAATTGGTCAATAAAGGTAGATTAAATGCATAAAATTATTAGTTTTATTTAATATTTAATTATTAGAGGTTTGCATATTTTGCATTTGACTGATTTTATTGTTTTTGAGGAATTCTCCATCTTTATGCAAGTGAGATGAATAAATGCTCAAATTTAGTCTAGAACTACAATAACTACCATGTTCACACACAACGCCTCTGTACTTACTCTCGATTTCATGCGGACAGGAAAGCTGTCAGTCAAACAAATGTGAAAAAGTAATTTGCAGTAATCAGACCAGGCCAACTTCTTCCATTGCTCCATGGTCCAATTCTGGTCCAGCAGCTCACGTGCATCAATGAGCCTTGGCCACCCATGATCCTGTCGCCAGTTCACCACTGTTCCTTCCTTGGACCACTTTTGATAGATACTGACCACTGCAGACCAGGAAAACCCCACAAGAGCTGCAGTTTGGAGATGCTCTGACCCAGTCATCTAGCCATTACAATTTTGCCCATGTCAAACTCACTCAAATCCTTACGCTTGCCCATTTTTCCTGCTTCTAACACACCATCTTTGAGGACAAAATGTTCACTTGCTGCCTAATATCCCCCACTCACTAACAGGAGTCGTGATGAAGAGATAAATGTTATTCACTTCACCTGTCAGTGGTCATAATATAGCGCTGGAAAAGAAATCTCTCAATGTTAAGTAGTCTTTTAATTTAAGAAGTTGATTTAAACTTGATTTAAATATATTGCTCTTGTGACTTTAAAATGGAATTAAAAGTCCAAAGTAGTGAGCTGAACTAAAACTTTTTTTCTTTTTTTTAATCTTAACGAAAAAATACCATGGTTGAAAAACTATCCCCAAACTTCCACAGGATTTGCAGTTGGGTCCATATCAGGGCGTTAAAATGTTAATGGGATCCGTGACCTGAGGCTCCCTCTGGTGGATTTTAGTTGCATCTATTTTTCCAAATGCCAAAGTTAAAATATGCAAACATTCCCTTAATTAAATGGCTGAGACGCCATTTTGTTTCCAGAGTTTCAATGAATTCCAGATTCAAGAGAGAACATCATAATTTATATGCCTTCTCAGATCCCAAGAGAGCATCAGGCGCTGCATGTGGAAAAAGACTTTCCCGGAACATTAAAACCAGGACTACCTAATTAAAAGCAAGTTTTATACTTTCAACCTTGCTCAAAGCTTGCTACCCATCCACCCCCCCGCCAAAAAAAAAAAAATTATTACCATCAGCCATTTATAAAATATTTAACTGCTATAGAACTTTGGCATGCTTAAGTTTGTTTTTTATTTAGAGACAACAACAACAAAAGACACTTAAAACAGAAAGTCCTCTTTTAAACATCCCTTACAAACAAAACACCACATTCAAAGTGGGATTGTGAAAAAGTGTTTTATTTCTCTCAAGTCTCCTTCCACCACAGCTCAAAGCCTTGAACATGGGGTTCTCAAACAAATTTCATGTCCATTGATACTGATGTTGATAAATACTAGGCGCAACATGTTCTCACTTGAAAATCTTGCCCTGGTTGAAAGGTTTGCCTACATGTTTAAATTCACCCTCCCATGCAAAGTATTCCTTCACCATGGTCTTGCACTCCTCGCTGTCCACATCCAGCTTGCGCCAAGTGTATGACTCGTAGTCAATCTGCCAATCATCACTCAGCTGGGGAGAGGAGAGAAAAACACTGAATACATTTTTTTTACAGGAAAATTCACAATGATAAATGATAATTAAACTTTGCACTGATTATACAGAGCCAACTGAAACTACGGTCATTAATCTTGGGGCAGATTGTGAACTTCTCACCATTTACTATTGCTATATGTGGAGAACTACAAACAAAACCGATTTATAGTCAACCTGTATAAAAACTTGTCAACTAACCATAAAGTATATACAGCTAACTGGTTTTGAAAACATTTCTGCTTATTCTAATACTAACATTTGTATCAACTTAACTGCACAAATACTGATAATAAAAACAGCCAGTCAATTAAGCCTGGTTATCCTGTCCCACGTGTCGCAGGTAAACCCTTGATCATTTTTAGGTCTTAGTCCTCGGTCAAGATTACTTTCTAGTTATCATTTTTAGTCATCCCGGTCCTGTTTTTGTTTAGTCAAGTTTTAGTAAGTTTAGACTAAAAGTATGGGCACTATAGGCTGTCACATTTTCAACATACTGTGTAATGGTTAAAGTTATTATACATTTTCATCAGAATTATTGCACTTTCACCAATAAACACAAATCAATAGAACATTAAATCATATGCATGGCTTATTTAACCTCATATAGGCCTGGTTTTAGTTTATTCCAGGATTAGGTCTTAGTTTAATTCGGACAGTTAAGTAACTTATAAACATGCCTTTGAAAAAAACATTACTGGTGCGCATCATATTTGAAGATATGTCAGTGCAAGTTGATTTCAATTAAAACAGCAAACATGTAGCTTTTACCATGTTACAAATTAATTTGTATCAACTATAGATATTGACTGGAATCAGCATTAACAAAGCATACAGGAAGTTTTCTTTTCTATGAACTTAATGGCAGGGTTGAAGATTAGTTCCAGAAACATGTGTTATGCTGGTTGAACGCCTCTTCACATCCTGATAGCAATCACTAAGATAAGTCGAAATATTTTGGTAACACTTTACAATAAGGTTCATTAGGTTCATAAGTTAAATACATTAGTTAATATGAACTAATGAACTGCACTTAAGCATGTATTTATCTTTGTTAAATGTTATTTTCAACATTTACTAATACATTATTAAAATCTTTTTAACATTGGTTAATGCACTGTGAACTAACATGAACAGCTGGATTTTTATTAACTAAAGTTAACTAACAAATACAGTAACAAATGTACAGCTCATGGTTAGTTTATGTTAGATAATACATTACAATAAGGTCTCATTTGACCATAAAATGTTTGTAGGTTGGAATAAAATTCTAACTATCTTTAACAGTCAGTTCCTGAGAATTAGTGGATTACAAAACAGCAAAATATGCACTCTTTAACATCTCTCTTTACAATGACACCAGATACAATCGCCCCCAGAACTGGCAAATCTTGTGAAACACAAACTCAGGTGTATCATTAAAGGAAGAGGAAGCTAATGCTTTTCACCCACAGTATCCAATGATGTTAGTTTAAAAGTGAATCGTCGCAATAAGTCACTAGTCACTTTTGGTCCTGCTGATGGTGCTGTGAGGGCACATGAACTAATAGGTTAGGAAAGTCTGGCCTATACACTAAATGATTCCATATAGAACCCTAGGGTTCTTGACTTAATTTGAAAGGTTGTATACAAGGAGAAATTTCTCATATTTAATGTGTTATTGCTTTTTTCTTTTTTTAACTAATAAAGTATGTTTACATGCTGTTTAATTCATAAACCTGAAGAAAAAAAAAAGTTTAAATGTTATCATATACATTAAATAAATCAGGACAGTTCAAGTAAAATACTGAATATAAAGGCTAATATAGTGCATATATTTAGCAAAAGAGCGAACTAACAAGCTGTGGAACACTGGATTTTTTAAATTCTACGTGACATTGTTTACAAGCCGATTGATGTCTTTCAGCAGCTGAAAACAACAAGATGCTCAGTAGGTTGTACTGTATCTTTCAACATATCTTCAGATGTTCATTTGATGCTGTGGACACTGAATGATTTGCCTGAGGTAAATTCTACGTGACATTGTTTACAAGCCGTTTTATTGATGTCTTTCAGCAGCTGAAACACTGAGCGATTACACAAGATGCGTTTCAGTAGGTTGTACTGTATCTTTCAACATATCTTCAGATGTTCATTTTTATTCTGTAACTAGCATTAGTGTTTTCTTGCGTATCGGTCGTGCCACATCAAAACAGCATTTGTTATTGGAATTTTGCAATAAAATGGACAGAGACCAGACTTTGTTTCTTATAGAAAGAAACAAAAAAGAGCTTATTGCGATTATTGGTGGTTAAAAGTGGTTAATGGGCTACAATTCTGTATTCGCCCATTCACGTGTACTGAATCGAAAGAAACGTTCAGAAAGTTCTCGGTACGAATACGTGTACCGTTACACCCCTAATATAGACACGTAACAGGGATCTGATTACATGTAAATCACTCACAGGAAATGCAAGGTCCTGGCCTCTGAAGACCCAGATACCAGAGATGCAACTGTCGTTGTTTGCACCGAAGAGGATGACACTGGCAAATGCATTCTTACGTAGTTTGTCAAGTCGCTGGAACATTCCTGAGGAGATAAGCATGAAAATACTTGAACATCTCTTTAAAACCCATGCAATGCTAAACTCTTGCGCAAGTAGTACATGCTGAACTGGCATGAACAAACCGAGAACAAGTCATAGCATTCTTAACAATTTGTTTAAAGAGACAAACAAAATGTCTGAAGTCAATGTGACCTGACCAACCTGTGATTAGATTACAGCTCATGAAGGCCATGGTCAGCTCTTTAGGGAAGCGGTACTCAGCATACCAGATTGAAAATCCCTCACGATCAAAGTGATCCCAGAAGTAAGGCAATGCCACAGTCATTGTGTCCTCGTTGGAGTATTTCCTCTTGAACTCATCCATGACAAAAGAACTAGTGGCAAGAGGACAAAGGCAGACTGATGAGAGAGCGAACAGAGTTTCAATCAGTACCGCTCTAAAGTTCAGGTGTTATCAAGTACCTTTTTGGAAGGTGAGCAAATGGGTCCTTGGCTTTCGGCTCAGAAGCCAATGCAGCATCACATTCGTCCAGCTCCTCCTCAGCAGGGGCGGATTTCTTTTCCTCCTTTTTCTTCTCTTTTTTCTCCTGCTGAGGCGGCTGTTGCTGCTGCTGCTTGCCTCCTTCCTTGCCCCCCTTCTCCTTCTTGGTAGGAGTCTCCTTCTTCGGCTGCATCTCAGCAAACTTCTTAGCTAGAGAAATTACAATAAAAAAATGCACATATTAGCACCCAATATTGAAATACGTTTTTACAGAGGACAGGACTATAAAGGTTAATAAAAACACTTCACCTTCCTCCAAAATAACTCCAAGATATAGTTGTCGGTTCAAAATGTATTAAATGTTAGTGCTTCAGGATAATTTAGCCAAGGGTTGTACTGGATTCCCAAAAAAAGCATCATATTTGTTAAAATGTGAGAAAAGCCCTCAAGGTTGTTAGAGGATTTTGTTTTGCAATACATGATCATTCAAAATAAAAATGTGACAAAAATATAATGTATACAAATTTTAAATGTATTACAAGATGCTTTTAGCATGTACATTCAATTATAATTATATGGTGTGTCACTATTTTGCTCAAGCCTGCTCTACAAAGACTTTTTACAGCATCTGTCTCCATAATGGTAGTATGACCTATACACTATGGATTTAAGAAACATACTTGAATGTGCCTGATGACATTATGCTGAGAAATCAGAGGTTCCGCACAATTCAAGTTCAAGCAGAAGAGCAAAAACTACACTGCAAAAACGTTTAAGAAACATACCATCAAACTGAGCCATTTTCTCACAGAGCTTAACCTCCCCCAAAACAGCCTTAAACTGAGGTTGGTTGACACAGGTCACAAACCAGCGAGTGACATTGGGGTAGGGCTGACGGAAAGCAGGCTCAAGAACCTAGAAAGGTGAAAGAAAAAGAATTTGCAAACAATTTTCAACTTCCAATTTGCAACTGAAAAACAACATTAAATTATGCAAACAATTACACAACCACTAATACAAGTTATTAATCTAATGTGGCATGGTGCGTCATTGTAGCTTCATCAAGTACATTTACTGTACACTATTATTAGACTGGTTCCATCAGATGAGTTTAGTGGAGTAACAATATATCATTATATCGCAACAATGTAAAATGTATCGGTAATGTGAGCAACGTGTCATGATGTATAGTTTAATGTAAAAGGCATAGTTCACTTCAAAAGTAAAATCGTTCTGAACTATTTAGTTATGAAAGATTTAAAAAATAAAAATAAAAATAATAGTGGTTTAATCCAAGTCCTTTGAAAACATACAATTGCTTTATCTGATTATCAGATTTAAAACGCACATACTGTAGTAAACACAGACGTTCAAATATACGCGTGTACAACATGAGTGATTGACAATTTTAATATTTGGATGAACTAAGCCTTTAAAGTTTGGGAACAGTCATTTTGATGCGTTTTCGGAACTGTGATTGACTGCATTGATCATGTCAATGCAGACTGGAGCTGCACTCCTCAAATTGAAAGCACAAACATTTAAATCACCTTATCGCAATTCTAATTTTAGTAGTATTATGATTCAAAGCGTTTTATTCTTATCTAAGAGAATTAATAGAGGGGGAGAACGGGACAGTGAGCACTGGGAGAGTGTCTAAATGCGGCTTGTCTGTGTAAAAGATCCAACAAATGCCTACAATGAAACCGTGAGTGTACTATGCCAGACAAAGTGTTTAGAGTATGTGACAGTTCTTGAGCTTCAGTGTCAGAACTACTATATATAAATGTTCAGTATAATGAATAATGCAATGGGAGAATATGCAGGTCCTCCTGATAATGCCAAATGTCTGATTTTATAAAAAGGGCCTATGTTATTTGAAATGTATGGAGCCAGTGACAGAAAGTATTCATGACTCTGAAGCTGAAAGTACAGAATTAAGTAAAAAGTAAAATTGCCCTGTGCATTGGGGTGCAGAACCAAATCCAAGCCTGTTCAAGTTAGGGCTGTAGCTATCGATTCTTTTAGTAATTGAGTATTCTACCGTATATTCCATCGATTAATCGAGTAATCGGATAATTACTTTTTTCTTTATTAAAGAGCAATACTAAATATATAAGAGAAAATAAGACAGATATCTTAAAATTAACATCTAATTTGTTTTCTTTTTAGAAAAATAAAGTTTTATTGCTGAAATTGCATACATAATAACTATGAAAATAACCCATTTTAATGCATTCAATTGCCACATTATAAAAATCTATTTCAAATTAGTTAAAAAAGTTCAGTCTAAAACTAAACCTACAACCAATAAACCAAAATAATATTAATATAAATAGCAATAATGCCTAAACATTGCATGTATGTTTAAAGCTTAACTTTAAAGTTTCAGCTTCAGTTCAGGCATGACAAGCCTTTACTGTCTTCTGAAGGCTGTGAGGCTTTTGTAAGAAGCAAAAAATATTGGACAGGAAGGTAACTTGAAATAAGAACAAGAGAACAGATGGTCATACTAGAGATGCGCGGATAACTTCACCGAATTCGCTGTTAAAAACAAACCATCCATCTGCACCCGATCGTCATATAAACTCAAATCCTCAGTGTAAGCGCGATGCTACAGTCACATTTTAGCTACACTGAAGTAGGTTGCTTTAAAACAAATCTTCTTTGGTGAAATTACACGTTTTAAATAACCCAAACGGGTTGACACCTCTACATCACCTCGCAAACGCGAGAGATGAGTTTGTGTTTAATTTAGATAAAGTAGCCTACATCGCACATACAGATCTACATTTTGAGCTAATCATATTAATCATTGTAACACAGCTTGTTTTATTAAGTTAGTAGCAATAAATATTGCTCTTATCTCCTCAGCTGCCGCACGAACTGCCGCAAATGAAGCCTAAATGTTCAGTGTCGTATCCTGAAGCTCAACACACAGTTGTCTTCATTTAAAAATAGCGAGACTAAATGATATTAGCAGTGCTGATGCCAATCTCTCTCTCGCATTGCAGTCTTTGATCTCACCATGAGCTAAAAACGAAAGTTAAAGAGCAACACATTCATTGCGTTTTACCGTGAAATGAGTTCTGCGTCTTAATTAAAATCAACACATTAATGATTTCTCTCATCCACCCGCAATTTTTGGGATGTTTACCCACCTGAATCGCGGATTTAACCGCAATCCGCGCATACTCCGAGTCCTTATACACAAAAAAATATTTCTGCAACATCCGTGTGTAGTTAAATGAACTAAACGAAGCAGATGATTTTGCCTCAAGGATTTTTTCAATTCGAGTAACTCGTTTCAGCCCTAATTCAAGTCCACCCCATATATAATAATTATGCCATTTTAACCCTTAAATGCATGACTTTCACCAATCATTCTTACATATTCAGGTCTTTAGCGACCCAGATTTATATCTAACACAGATGGACCTCTACCTTTTGCAATAATATAAAACTCTCCTGAAATTAGTCATAATTACAGAAGAATAAAATAAAGCACATTGTGGAGCTTGTAAGGGTTCAGTTTGAACAGGTGTTTTATACCATCATTGTCCTTGTCAGAGCTCATTTCCCAGTACATTCAGCATCTGCCTCAGTCACAATCTCAAACATTCTCAAAGCTATCATTTTCACCATCAATATTTTGATCGCTGCCAGCTTCTTCACCAGATCCACCATCAAGTGACAGTAATATTTGATTGCGTTCAGCACTTGCTCCGCAGTAAATCTCTGAGCCATTTCAAGTTTTGCTGATGATACTTCCTATTCTTTTGTGTTCTGCCTGCGGTAACTGAGTGAAACGTCACTTCATCATTGTGTATCAGACATTGCCACCTCGTGGAATAATGGTGAATTGCTCTTATTCCATCATTAAAGTTTAAATTATTGTTGTGCAGAAAAATTATGTACACACCTCGGCCCTATACAATTTTTAGTAAATGGAAAAACAGGCACTCTTATCATTTTATTCTTGTTATATAGTTTATAACAGGGATAACTAATTTAGCTGAAGAATAAAATCTGTTTTATTTGTCTGTGGTACAATCCAAAAGAGACTCGAGCCAATAACACGAAAGCTGATTGGCTGCAATACAAGATGCATGACGTTCTCATTTGTAGTTGTAATACAGCGAACTATAGTTGGACTAGCGAAAGAAAGAACTACAACACCACGGAATACACACACACACACACTAAAGCGCTGCGGGAGCACTTCAATGAACATTGGAGGTAGCAATGTTGTGGAGGTAGTACATGGACGTAGGAAAATTAAGACCTGTTTAAAATTATTTAAAACCTAGAATTCAATACTTCTGCAAATTTAAGACTTTTTAAGGCCTAAAATTTAGATTTTAAAATGTAAGACTTTAGACTTTAAGACCCCGCGGGAACCCTGTATAATGAATTAATTGAGGAATACAAAGAAGGTTGATGTCTAACGTTTAAAAATAAAATAAAATTAATAAAAATGAGGAGGGTAGTGAATGTCGTCCCGGATCGCTTAAGACCGTATGCATTGGTGTTAAATTTCCAATATCAATAGACACTTAAATCACTAATAACAGATGAATCAATATGGGCCCAATTTATTATGAAGCCCTAATAAAAAGGACCTAATTACATACACCTCAGATTTTCATGACACCCTGTAGACTCACCTGTTTGTAGAGCCAGAGCAGAGAGCAGACAACAGTGATATCAGCTAGACTGACTCTCTCCCCAACCAGGAAAGTGCGAGTGTTTAAGTGCTGATTCAGGACTGCAAGGACTCGTTTAACCTCCTCCTTAGCCTGCTCTGTGGCCTACATACAAGATGGAGGACAGTCTTACAAAACATTCAAAGCACTTCCTGACAGATAAAACCATTACAAATCAACAGATGTTCTAAATTCACCTGTTTGTTGAACTGCATGATACCCAAGGTGGGGAACACCCAGGCACTAGCTGGAGGGATGATCTCAGAATCAGCAAAACTGACCCACTGCAGCACCTGGGCACTGGCCTGGGGAGTGCTACCACGAAGGGCATCACTGCTCACTGTCGGTACACATATCGGCATTGATGGTGTGAAAAACATCAAACGTTTTTTAAAGCATCACAATGGACTCACTCAGTCACTTCAAGCATGAAAATGGGGGCTCATTTATAAAGGTATGCAAATTTGACATTTCAAAATTGTCCCTGTGAACCATTTTTGAAAAGTCTGTTTGCACAACAAACAAACAGGCATCACCCTTGTGCAGAATGAGAATCTATGAACTGCATTATTAGACCATTTAAGGCCGCACAATATATTAAAACTAGGGCTGTCACCGTTAACGCATGTGATTAATTTAAATTCATTAAAATAATTGAACGCAATTAAAATGAAAACCATCTCTTTGTTGTTGCCCTGTACACATACCACAGCCTACACTGTTAATTCTAACTTTTTTCTGTAATGTATTTCTTAAGTGTGTATAAATGTATTATATAATATTATATGGACTCCTTATATATGGCTATTTGGTGACCTTTTGGAGTCTCCAATGATCCTTGAAGCATGCAGAAAATAGTTCTGATTGTTTAATTTGCTGGATATAGCAAATGACGACAAAATTAATGCGTTTACAGAGATTAATGGCGTATGGACTATAAGCATGCAATTAAAAATTTATCAATTGACAGCCCTAATTAAATCCGTTTAAACCATACTATAGCACGGTGCTGTTGTGAACGCAAAGGCTGCGATTCTATTAAATATATGCCCTGTGGCTGCGGGTTTAATGTTTACATGCGTGTCGGTTATGAGTGTCTCAGAGCAGCTCTGTTCTGCTCCACCTGAACGGTTATTTACATGTGTGGAGCTTGCCTCAAACCATCTCTGAATTTGCTGAGAGTTTGGGTTGCTTATAGCAGTCGCCTGGGAATGCAATGTATGCATTTCATCATATTTGTGCAGTAAATAACTTATAAATGCCAACGCAGGAGAACACATCATATGTTTCTAAATATAGAAACCGTTCACTGCAATTTCAAAATAAAAGTCTAAACGCATTGCACGTTTTGTTGTCCACACACTCTTGTTCAAGAAATTACAACAGCAAAAGTATTTATATTGTAAAGAAGTTGACAAATTAAAGATTAAGTGAACATTTTAATTAAATGAAGTTCGGCCAATATTAAGGATTTGATCTGCCGTAAAGTGGGACAACAACAATCACCAGGCCGTCGGCGCCCTCTGCAGGCATGTTATAATAGGCCTACATAATGAACATAAGATGATTGTTTATAATGCTTGTTATATTATGTATTTTAACTGTTTTGTTGTATAAAACCAAAAGATTATTTGCTTTTAAAACTTTATTTGAACCAAATAGTTTTGCCTTGTTGTGACAATATGCATTTTACAGTAATTTTAAAGGCTACTGTTTGCTAAGGTCTATTTTTATTACCACCAAAAATATCAGATTACTCGATGAATCATCAGAATAAAATTAACGATTATTTTGGTAATTGACTAATGTTGGAGACAGCCCAACATCTACAATATCTTGCGTCGTATCCTACGATCCAGTAGGTGCCATCATCGTACAGTCTACATGTGTCACACCTATCGCCCGTTTCACACATACTCCAACTACCGAGCGTATGAGGTGCGTGTTGCGGTGAAGGAGCCGCACGCCGTGTTGTGCTTTCACATATGCTGCGTTTGCAGTGTGCAACTGATCCGCTGTTGTATACCACACAAACAGCATTTATTCATTATTTTTTATTTCCAATCCAAAAGTTGCTACTGAACATGGCTCAGAATTGCAATTCTCTTTGTTTACACTTTTATAGATGTCAGGTTTTAACATACTACATAAAAACATTTTATTCAATTCATTAATTCATATTTATATATCCTAGTACTTTAGATTTAGCTCACACAAGTGGCAAAACATTTAAACATAGGTTATAGCCTAAAATCACAAACATTTTAAATTAGAAACTTACAATAGGCTATTCAAAAAAAGCAGACTCTTGTCTTTTCTTTCGTTTTTAAACCCTTTTAAAAGAAATCCTGCAGGTCATAAAGAACTTTGTTTTTTCACCTCCAAGAATGGACGAGTGCTATCCATTGTCAAAATTTTTTTAACCTTAATGCCAGGTAAGGTGTTGTTTTCTTGCTTTACCCAAGGAAAAAAAGCCATGTGTTGACTTTGAAACAAGAGTATATTTTAAATTATATGCATCTGTGGTGAAATTACTAGGTTTTCGCATCAGTACATGTTTATTTTAATGCGAACAATGTTCTGTCATTTTAAAGGAACAATCCACTGTTTTTAGCTATAGGGCTTATTCAACTTCTTTCCTACATTTAGATATGTGGGCAAATGCATTGTCCCAGTGCATGCATTGTTTTAGTTTGGCAGGGTCGCCGCTAGCTTAGCATAATGAATGGAATCCTATGTTGCCAGCTAGCATGTCCCGAGTAAAAGTGATAAAAAATAAAAAAAAACACCTAATTACTTCTTGTGACCTGAGTATTCACAACGAATACAAATAGCGATGCAGATTAAGACTAGGCGATTTCCTAGGCAGATATTAACTTGGGACTATATTATTGGGAAGTAAAAACAGGCAAATACAGGCAAAGCACTGCTACTTGGGCGCAGAGATATCACGCAAAACATGAAATGCCCAAACTTCCGTCAACATACCGGCATATGTTGTGCATGTCCTGCGTGATATCTCTGCGCCCAAGTAGCAGTGCTTCGGGACACTTTTACTCGGGACATGCTAGCTGGCAACATAGGATTCCAATCATTATGCAATGCAAAGCTAAGCTAGCAGCGACCCCGACAAACTAAAACAATGCATGCACTGGGAAAAGAAGTTGAATAAGCCCTATTTCTAAAAACAGTGGAGTGTTCCTTTAATGCAGCAGTGCAGCACAGCAAAAAAATAGACTAGGTACGGAAACGATCGCCGGACTGCTGCAGACTGCTGCAGGTTTGGAACGACATTAGGGTGAGTCATAAATGACAGAATTTTCATTTTTGGGTGAACTAACCCTTTAACATGGGTACGGAAAAAAATATGCACCGCATACGCACTGCAAACGGAATGTGTGTGAAACGGGCATAAGTGTATTAGATCCATGTCATAGTGACTTGTCATTATCTTATAGGATTACGATCGCAGACATCATTAAAAGTAGTGAACGAGAGATTCCGATAACGCTCCCGCTCTTGAAATCAGATAAATAAAATGTGGCCAAGAATAAACGGAAATGTTGTATC
Source organism: Gobiocypris rarus (assembly GCA_023029165.1). Taxonomy (NCBI): domain Eukaryota; kingdom Metazoa; phylum Chordata; class Actinopteri; order Cypriniformes; family Gobionidae; genus Gobiocypris; species Gobiocypris rarus. The sequence goes on from CM040932.1 coordinate 35,666,262, forward strand.
AAACCGGATCACTACCCAATAAAAATTAATGAAACAGCCAGGTGTAAATAGGCACTATAACGCTTACTTACAGTAGTGAGCAATGGCATTGCTCTCAAACAGACGGAATCCATCATCACCCTGGTAAGCTGGAACCTAAATGGACAGGAACCACATCAATTAATAATTCAACATCAAGAACAATCGCATCAAGAAAAGAACAGCACTGACCTTGCCCAAGGGAAAGTTGCTAAGGAAAGCAGGGGATCGGTTCGTCTGCCCAAAGGTGAAGGCAGGGGGGGCGTTCGCAATCTTCAGCCGAGCCCCACTGTACTGGGCAGCGATCTGAGCCTTAAAGGCCCTCCAGTTCTCTGGGTATGTGTAGAGAGTCTGCAAAAACAAGGTTTGAGATCACATTGCTGAAACTGATGCTGCTTGTTCGGCCACCGTCATCTATAACAGAAACTGCCCCCTTCATTAAGACCCCTCAGAGCATTACACAGCACTTTCCACAAGCTGATGCAGCTGACAGTGAAATCCCTGCAATAAATTACTTCACAGATTGTAAACAATGTTTGCATAATCAAATAGGGGGTTCAAAGTGGCAGGACTAACTGGATGTTGTTGCAGAGCCACTTATTTGTAAACCATCTGTTATTTTTAATCTTTAAAACCTCTGATTGAGAGGATAAATAGCCTTGAAGTGTTTGACACCACCATTACATTTCACAATAGGGTGTCAATGGTTAAAAAAGTAGGGTGTTTAATTTAGTCAAACACAATGAATGCATAACTGACAACGCTTTATACCATCTCGCACAGCTAATATGCTCTTGACATGCACGAAATATTAGTAAAACTGCAAATAACAGGACATTCTGCTTTTTACAAAGAGATTAAAGCGGAGAATGAGGGACGTGGAAGGGAAGGGAAACGTGGCACTAAGGAGCGCAGCGCGGTGTTTCTGCCCGTCATCACACTAACCACCTTATAAAGGGGTGTGGGGAGTATTTACAACTCAAATAATCATCACAACAGCTTCAAAAGAGAATACAAAACAACAGGGTATGAAGACAACGGACAAAGATATAAGGATTGAAGTGATTGGGGTATGATTGTGGAGAGAGATGTGCTGTAATAAGGCATCTAAGGGTTTTCTCCCATCTTACTCACCCCTGCCGCCATCTTCAGGACGAGAGAAAGGAGGAACGAGTTGCGCGGTGCTGACGTATAGGCCTGTCCTGTCGCAGAAATAATACGTAACAAGGGCGTGAAAGTGAGAGATGGACGTGTTTTCCATTATAAACTGTGATCTAAACTTTGCGCTGAAAGATTTATTTTATATATATATTTGCTTTTGAACTTATTTTCTTTGTTTTGTATTGAAAATTATTCATTCAGAACAACACATTTCTCAACGCTTTGCCCAGATTTGATGCATTTCTCACGCTGTAAAATCTCTTAAACACATAAATAATAGTAATAACAAATTTCTTAAGAACTATTATCTTATCTTACTTAGTTTGATGTTTCCTTTGTTTACCTCGTTCCCACCTTTCCTTTCCATTTGTGTTGTTTCAAATGCAGTGGTTTCTCCTTTGCGATAAAAATTGAAATTATATTTAAATGTTTTTTTGTTGGTGTTGTTTTTTAATAAAAGTGTTCCAATCCTGTATTTATTCTTCTTAGGATGTATTGGAATGAAATAATCTAATGACAGATCAGTCCATGCCCAACATGTGTCTGTGTTGTGCCATATGTTACACATATTCACTAAACATGTTATTTTTTAAAGAAAAAGAATATATATAAAGGGTCAAATTCTTAGTTATTAATTAAAAAGATTAGTTATTAATAGTTTCAGCAGGCTGTGAGTTATTGTATGACCAGCATGATAGTAAGTTTCAATGTAAAAAATGTTCCTGCCAAAATAGTTGCTATGATTAATTATCAGAGTGGGGTGGCACTGGCATCAAAATATTTGCAAAAATCAGTGATGTAAACTTTGTAATATGTATTAAGCCTTACAAAAGAATATCAGAACAGACAACTAAAAAAAAGACAAGATGGAGACATGTTCAAAATTTTATGAGTGCTGTATTACAAAAGAGAAATAGATTCTTCTACAGGCTGGAATTTACAAAAATAATTTTAAAAATTACCTTATATAATAATGAGATTGAATAACTTCTAAAAGCAATGTAATGAAGGATTCATTTATCTTTCCAAAACATCTTTCAACAGCCAAAGAGCTCTACTAACTCTTTTCTCTCTTGCCTCACTATAAATGAAACAGTTCAAAGTCTTTCCATCATGTAGAGTCACTGCAACATTTTGTTCCCATTTCGACTGGATGAAGTTTCACAAATCAAACTGTTGCCATAGGAAAACTATAGATATACCAGCACAGGGATAAAAGGAGACCATAAAAAAACAACATCAAATGAATGGGGAAATAATTACAGTATATACATAAACTACGTAGCATCCTCACAGCATCAAGTTTCATATTTCCCATATTCTTGACAGAGGAATCAGCTCACAAGACCTAGAAGTATAAGAGTGACACTTTTAGACAATAGTTGGATAGCTCAACACATAGATATAAGTAGATATAAATAATATAAATTGAGAGAATCTTTGACATAAAATTTTATTAATTACAAGTACAATATGAAATCAACATAAAAGTTATCATCATAGGAAATACATACCCAGGTAGTCATCCATAAGAGATCCAATGGCAAACTAATAAAGAAAAGGAACAAAACAAAAAGTAATAATCAAAAACCTTAAGAAAATGTTTTTATCCAAAAATAATATTATTCAGCATATTCAAGAGAAAGTGCAAGGGATTTACAATATCATTCTTATCCACACGAGTTCCCACAATCTTCAGTCGAATTTCATCATCTTGTTGGATCACAATGTCCTGTTGAAGAAAACAAACTGAAATTCTATATTTGTGGGGGGAAAATACTTTCAAAAAACATTTCTTAATGGTGATTTATTGACTCATACCTCATCGACTGTCTTATAGCAGGGAGGATTTGAGTTTGGGTCAAACTCCATCTCAGAGGGAATAGACTAGACACAGAAATGTCACAGATATGAGACCATTACAAATGTCACTGAATGTTAACACACACACACATAATATATATATATATATATATATATATATATATATATATATATATATATATATATATATATATATATATATATATATATGTCTAAAAATCAGAGAGAGAGAGAGAGAGAGAGAGAGAGAGAGAGAGAGAGAGAGAGAGAGAGAGAGAAAACCTACATGACGAGAAATGAAACAAGACATGGGGCCAATTTCTGTAAAGAGTCCAACCTGGGGAAAGAAAGAAAATAAATAGTGTATTATAGTGGCTTAATAAATAAAAATAAAAAACAGAAGGAGGGGCATTGAGTTTTATTAACCATATACATGATCACTATGCAAGGAAGTTCTTTATACACAAGCTCTTAAATGTGATATGTCCCCACATTGAGTCACACTAGAGCAGGATACATGAACTAAGAAACATCCAGAATGAATATCCAGCGCTAGGAGACTAGAATGGACTCGTACTTTGTTAACCTGTGTGACAACAGCATCCACAACTTCTCCCTTGAAAGGCCGGAATACGATGGCTTTGTATTTGACGGGATACAGCACAAAACCTCTGCCAGGCTGTATTACACCTGCTCCAATATTATCGATTGTAGTAACTGCAATAACAAAGCCATACCTGTGAAACAAAAGAGAGACATTAGAGACTACACAATACTCATTCATTGGAGAAAGTCAGATCTCAAACCCATCTGTTGGACTTACTTTCCTGTACATGTTCCCTCCACCTCAGTGAACAGTTTCTGCTTGACTGTGTTCAAAAGGTTTGGTCCAAAGTATCTTGGATGGAGGAGAATCTCATGCTCCAAAGAGATCTGTTGTGGTGGTTATTGAGAAAACAAACACAACAACAAGAAGCTAACGTTACTAAGTGAATTAATGTACATATCAACAAAATATTCGTAATTTAAAAATGACAAGATCTGTCGAGCTGGCTGCATTTCATCCACCAACCCTTGCAAAACCTAGTGAGTGTGCAAGTAACGTTTACCGAGACAAAACAGCATCAATTTAAGAGGCAAAAAAAATATAAAATTCTTAATGGTGGGGTTTCTATTACACGTAGAATAAAACAACTACCGACTTACGTGATAAAACATATCTTAACGGGTTTTCTCTCACAAATGTCTTGGTTTTAAATTTAAAAATCCGCGAATATTGATTTCTGCGTGCCCAGGCGCGGACCTCAAAAGAATCAAGCTACAAAAAAAGCGTTTCCGGGTAACTTATCTGTGACTTCAAATTAAGAGTCATATGAATGCGTTTATAAAAAAATTGTTTTACTTCATAAAATTTTCAACCTCTGGTTAAACAAATATTTTGTGAGATATTTATTTTATTTAAAAAAACGGTTTATTTTGTAACATTTTAGACGCATTATTAGAAAAAAATCATATTAAATCCCCCGCTTGATGTGATTTTATAATTTTCTAGAAATAAACATTATTAAAATAAGTTTATTTAATTGCATTTCTTCCATGCTGTATAAAGGGTCCAAATGATGCTGCATCCTGGTTGTGCTTTAATTAATATTCACAATTCGATTCATTTTAATTAATATTACATTTAATGAAGGCTATGTTTTATGTAATTAAAACTAGTTAATACATAAAATAATGTTTACATATACTTTAAAATCAATTCAAAAAATGATGTGAGAAGTATGACTCTATTATATAGAAATAGGATAGATTAAAAAGGTGAGTCAAAATCACCTTTATGTTAGACGTTTGATGTTTTGCTGCTCGGATAATTTAATGCATTTTAGTTTGTATAACATATTTAATTGAAAATCAATATTTTTACTCGATTAATTTTAAAAAGGCTACTTTGTCTCGAGACTCGCGTTGAATGCAAGACAAAACATGAACACGAGAGGTCACTATAATTCCAAAGTTATGCATCGTGTGGCCGTTGACGGGACATTTACTCTGTTTTCTCAATCACTTTGTCTCAATTCTCGAATGAGAATTTGTTTCTCGAAACAATATTTTTGTACAGCAAATTGCATGTGTTTTGGCACATGTGTACCAAGAGGTTACAGTCTAATTGTCAACAATTTGCACAGTAACTAAAACATGGGTTGATAAAAACTAATGAGTTGATTCTCAGTGAAATTGTCAAGCTCTTCACAACTCTGAACATATTTTCATCGTGTGAGCCTTCACATGCAAAACGATAGGCCTACATTCAATTAGGGCCTATCAAAATCTGTCAGACATGCATGTATATTCCATAAATACCTGACGAGGAATGTTTGTAATGTCTGCTAAATTGGCAACTGCTGCCATTATAATGCATTAAGAATCACAATCAACCAATCAAGTCTGGAAACATACAGTAAGTAGGTTATATGGAGTTTGTCCATCATGATCACATTAGAGACTGTCACGACCCTAAACAGCAACATCAGTATATTTTTGTAGAAATGTTATGTATTAGGCTAGGATTAGGGTTAGGGTCAGGGTTAGGGTTAGGGTGGTGCATGGTGTTATAGGGGAAAACATAATAGATTGTGTAAATGAAAGCAGCGCATTTTCAGTTAACATGTAACACGTTTCTACAAAAATAATTGTGCTGTATAATTAAAAATGTTCAGTCCCACTTTATATTTATATGTTGTTTAACTACATTTAAATTGATCATTAGATAAAATGCACTTAAAAAACAAACAGTTGGATCAACTTTTACTTCATTACTTAAATTGGTGACACCTAAATAAATTAAGTTTTCTCAACTTAAAGGTTTAGTGTGTAGTATTTATGAGGATCTGTTGACAGAAATGCAATATAATATAGGGGAGAGCGAGGCACAACATAACGCTTTTTTACTTTCTCAGTTTGTGTAAATCCACTCTGGGTTCAGAGTATTTTTTTTCTTCTCCATATTAATTGCACACATGTCCAGTACAATAATGTGGTTTTGTTTCATTAATCCAGTTTATACTTTTTTCTTGATTTACCCCGAAAGAATGGAAGTGTAAGGTGACAGCATGCCCCATAGGTGGGGTACATTGTAACATGTGAGGGGGCACATTGTAACAACACCAAATGGCAGCTTAAAATGTTACCTGATATTATATATATTTTTTTTATCCAAATTTATTAAGTTAAATTATTAAATTAAATTATTCACCCTTTTCTCATGGTTTCTCAAAATAATTCATAAAAGTATAGAATATAATAGCATATTTCTAATATGGGCTCATTGTAACACAGTGTTACAACACACCCCATTTGCGCAACTGGGATTTAAACTGCGGCTCGCGTTAGATCAGCTTTAAAGAATATCATCAGTAATATCATCCAAAGATTTTTTAATTTTGGTGCAATTTTGTTTTCTCTAAATAACATTGAAATGGCAACTAGTAAACACACAGAGTTTTGTCATCCTGGCATGTGTGGAAAGCTTTAAACCATGCGTGTTACAACTAACCCGCGTTAGGTTATGCACCGCGCTCCCCTACATAACTGTTTTCAATGGAGTTTAAAGACCGTACATAATGTACCGTTATGTTTTTAGTACCTCAGATTGAGCTATTTCTATCTACATACTCCTCTGGTCCCCTTACAGTGAAATCGGCATTTTGCGTCGTCATGTTTCTACATTAGCCCTAAATGGAAAAACCTCTACAGAGTGCTAGTCACTCTCTGCTCTCTCCATCGACAACATTTTTGTCCTTTTTCCCCCTAGCTTCTCTATGTGGTCCGAAGGGAGGGGGTGCAATTCACAACCTCACCGCTAGATGCCAGACACTGCACCTTTAATTTATTACTTTGATCAACTTAATTTCACTACGTTAATCGCACTTATGTTATTTGAGTTCGTTCAATCCTATTATTTACATTAGTCCAACTTGATTTTACTGTATTAATTTTTCAAACAGTGATATTTTTCATTTTTTTTCTTTTTTTCTGAAAGTGCGATGATTAAATTATCACAAGACTCAAATTGCTTTAGAAATATTTATTAACATTTATTCAGTTTACATGTTCTAGGCCTAAAAAAAAAAAAAACATATTTTAAAAACTATCTGCATGTAATTACATTACATCTATAATTACACCCCTCCCTTATACAACCAAACCTGTCCCTAACCTTACACGTATCCCTCTTCAATAGCAGCAAAAGCGTTTTACAATACAATATAAACACAATAAGTACTTATTTCAAGTACAGTTAAGGACACCTAATTTAAAGTCTGGCCAGATGTCCATTTTCTTTTTGTGTACTAAATTTTTCCTACTGCTGAAATCTGTTTCTAATAAGCTTAGTGTGATACAGAGCATTCAGCCAGACATTCTTAGTGTAGAAAACAGACAGTGTCAACTAAAAAGTAGAATGAAATTGTTATATAAAAAATATTTCTATTGTGAAAAAACATCTAAATATTTTTATTTGATTATTTAGACTGATTCAAAAAAATGTGCCAAAGTGATTGAGAAAAACTTTAAAGCGATTTTGCCACGAAGACAGTGCACATTTCAGTAGATAGATAGATAGATTAATATGCAGCATTGAAACGTGATAAGTTTAAGAGGTATAAGGCCCCTTGCCCTAAATGTTATGTGGTAAATGTGGAAATCCTGCAAGGTATAGCCTACTTCCAGTTTGTTGGTGTTTTGTATAGATTTAATAGTAAGTTTTAAAAGCTTCTCTTTCACAAGCAAATAAAAGCAAATGCAGTGGAGTGCTATAGATCAGACTGTCTCACCATTGTTGCTGAGGCAGGTCAGATACCCGAGGACTAAAGCCATGCATGTTGATGAGCATGGGCAGATGTCCACAAATATCTGAGCATGGTGGATGGGGTTTGCATCATGCATAGTCCAAATCAAAGATGGTCCGCTGGGACCGCATCACATTCTTGCAGAGAGCTGGCACTCATCGCATTAACCTTGATATTATAACAGAGGGAGAGAGAGAATGCTCGCAGATGTCCCCACAGTCACAAGTTCATGACCTTCATGTTGTGGATACAGTGCCTTTTATAGTCCCTTTTTCTATTTTTGTGGAATTTTGCCATTACTCTATAAACTTATACAGCAATTTCTCACTTTCAAACTGGTGCTGTCTTTGACTTAAGGAAAACACTGAGTGCAAATCCAATTGAAAATGTCTTAAAGGGATAGTTCACCCAAAAATTGTGTCATCATATACTCATCCTTAAATTGTTCTTAATCTGTATGAAGTTCTTTCTTCTGCTGAACATAAAATATGTAATTTTTCATAAAATAAAGAATGTGGGTAACCAAACCCATTGAATATATATATATTAGTGCTGTCAAACGATTAATCGTGATAAATCGCATCCAAAATAAACGCTTTGTGTTTACATAATATATGTGTGTGCACTGTGTATAATATCCAACCCGATCTCACGGCAATTCGTACATATTTTACGAGGTGGCTAATTGCAATTTAATTTGTACGACCTCACTCAGATTTAATTCATACGATTTTTACTAAATCGCATATATTTGACGAGTTGGCAAATTCGTATGAATTCGCACGAATGACCTACCTCAACGCCGCCCTAAACCTACCCATCACTGGGGTTTAGGCAAAACGACGAATTCAGATGCAGTGAGGTCGCATAAATTTGTACTGAAATAGCCACCTCGTAAAATATGTACGAATTGGTCGTGAGATAGCGTTGTAATATCATGTATATTTGAATACACACACATACATGTATATATTGTGTATATGTATATATATATATATATATATATATATATATATATATATATATATATATATATATATTGTATATAATAAATATTTACACGTATATAATATATATATATATATATATATATATATTTTTTTTTCTTGAAATATACATGCATGTGTGTGTATTTATATACATGATAACACATACACAGTACAAACACAAATATTATGTAAACACAAACTTTTATTTTGAATGCGATTAATCGCGATTAATTGTTCGACAGCACCAATACATGTATATTAAAGTCAATGTGTGTGTGTGTGTGTGTGTGTACTTTATATGTACGCACATTATATAAACACAAACATATATGCGATTAATCGATTTGACAGCCCTAATATAAAAACATTTAGGCCAAGCTCTGCAGTGTATATATTAACTAGCGGCGTATAAAAGCACAAGGCCATGCAACAACAACAACAACAAAAACAAATCATAGAGTAGTCTACATGAATTGCTGAATAATAACATAGAATAACATACTCACTTTGAATGTAATCCCTTTCATGCAACACAAAAGTAAATGAAAGTAAAATAAATATATAATGCATAACTTATTATTCTCTGGTAACACTTCAGTTTAAGGTCCAATTCTCACTATTAACTAGTTGCTTATTATAATAGCATGCATATTACTAGAATATTGTTTATTAGTGCTTATAAAGCACATATTAATGCCTTATTCTACATGACCATATTCTACATCCCTTAATCCTATTAACCCACCTTATGCCTAAACTTAACAACTACCTTAATTACTATTAATAAGCAGTAATTAGGAGTTTATTGAGGCAAAAGTATTTTAATATTTAGTTAATAGTGAGAATTGGAACTAAAGTGTGACTGATTTTCTAATTTTCTAATTTTTGATTGATTTATCCAAGTGTTATAGATTTTTAAACAAACTGAACATATGTAAGAAAACCTACCACAATTGTCGTTTATTCACCTTTGATTGTGCAACATGTGTTTCGACCAACACACTGTTTTCAAATATATTTCTCTCGTGTTTTTTTGAAAGCAAAGCCCTTCTCCAGTGTTGATCTGAGTGCTCTCAGAGCTGATGGAAAGAAAACCCCTGTTCCTGAGCTTCAGCTCACTACTTTCCTTCCCCCTCTCCCCCTGCTCTCGCCAAAGGTAGCTTTCAGATGCAAAATAAGCAGACATATGGAGAGGAGGTCTTTCTCCAGCCCTCCTAAAGATTCAGATTGTATGACAAATCACGTCCACCACCACCCTCCCAACCCCACACAGAATCTCCAGACAACAGCTTCATTAGAGTGAAAGAAGGAGTTTTTGCAGCTTTGTCGAGTCAAGCTAGGACTTCTTTCCCTTCTCAATTACTCCATTGTTGGCTAGAGATTCAAGTTATTGCACTCAAAACCATATGGCTGATTTGAACACCTTCAAGTGATGCCATCATTCAGGGGGGGATGCACATCTAGAAATAAAAATATACAGCCGTGGCACATTTTTCTTTATCAAATAGATGAAAAACGTTTGTTGCAAACAAGCGAAGACTTGCAGTCCAGCAGGACTACTAAACGAAAAGTCTGGCGAGGTCAGGTGTATGAACTTATCATTAGTCAGGGAATCGCTGTGTAGTACTTCCTCCCTTTTACGGTGATGTAGCTTGTGCAAAGCTTCTTCTCATTTTACCAAAGAGTTGCCCTGGTTACTTTCAAATATAAAGTCTTTAGAGACACAGCTCTCATTGTTAGCACTGATGCAGGGTAAACTAGAGGTAAATTATGCACTTGCACAAACACACGAAGACAAGTGAATGCCCCACCGTAGGGTTTGTATTTAGAATTGGACATCTGATTGATAGTACTAGGTTCACGAACTGGTACATTATGTGTCTGACTCACAAAGAGAGCCGAAAATTTACATTCACACAGCTTGTAATGAGATTCCATCGCATTTTGATAATAGCACCTGTTTTGAAATCTCGTAAATATGCACAAAAATATATATTCCAGGTATGTCTGTAAAGCAAATTGGGATAAATTAAAATGTAGGAATTTAATGTTTATGAAACGCAGTCATGCATTTCCAGACACATGATAAGTGCTATAGACATAATGTAATTAATAATAAAATTAATAATCATTATGTAGTTGTTATTGTTATAACCATAATATTTTTATAAAATATAAATATTTTATGTATTTAAAAATATATATATTGTAGAATATTATTTAAAAAAAACACATTTAATGTTATTGGAAAGATATGAAAATATTGCAAGAAAGAAAGAAAGAAAGAAAGAAAGAAAGAAAGAAAGAAAGAAAGAAAGAAAGAAAGAAAGAAAGAAAGAAAGAAAGATATTCGATTTAAGCAATTCGAAATTAGCAACACTATACATATATATATATATATATATATATATATATATATATATATATATATATATATATATATATATATGTATATGTATGTGTATATGTGTGTGATGTTATATACGTTTTTATTAAAGTGTAAAATAAAATATTGAGTTGGATTAAATTCAGATTTTTAGTCTTTATTAAAACTTCACGAATATTACAGGGATTGACAAGGTTGCTGCATGCTGCCTTTAACCATTGTAACCCTATTGAATTTATTTTCAGTCTCTTCTTGCACGAGGCATGTGGGGCTGGTTTTCTTATTTGGGGTGTGGTATTCTCGTACAATTGAAGCACTGGAGTAAGGAATTAATTATCATTCAAAAGTAATGGCCCTATTCTGCCCTGCTTGAATTCTGAAGAAGGAGAAAAGGTCCTCTGGCCCCGATCCTGCCGCAGCGCCAGGGGAAAGGATTATTCCGGGGATTACCATGTGAAAACTTCTATCAGACTTTCTGACTCAAAGATCTTTTGCGAACAGTAATCGCGTTAATACCCGGGGATTAATGCTGGGCCAAATGCAAAATTGAATTTTAATTCGAATTGCATAAATAGATATAACATAAATTAAAAGACCATTCTGGCGGAGAATAAAGCGAGTTCTGCGCCTCACGACATGACAGGTCGAACAAGACCAATGCACCTCACTTTATGTGCTTTTCCACACCTGCCATGCAAATCTTTCGCGTTTTAATACTGCTCTCTTTCTTTTCCCCTTTTTAATGTTGCAGTAACTGCATTGTGCATTGAAATATCAGTCCCATTCAGGTCGCATATTTAAGTTTACTCACACGCAGACCCTCAACCACGCGCGTTGCATTGCTTTCTTTTTAATGTGCAGTGTGCATGATTGTTTTGGGGTTCAGATCAGACCCTCTTTAAGTAATTCAGTTGTTTCATTTTCTCACGTGTTTCTGCTATTGAAATGCAATCAGGTCTCGTGCACTTGTGCCTAATCCTGTCAAAATCTCCTTGGCAACATCTCTCAGCTGTGGGCAAAACCCTTCTTCCTCCATACCGCCCCTTTCTAGGGGGAAAAAAACCCTGACACATCCATCACTTTGGTGGAAATAAGTAATGTTAAGTAACATTGTAAAACAATAACTTTTTATGACTTTATAAGAGCAATAAGTACAAGGTCCAGACCAGATCACTAATGCTCTGACTGAAAGCAAAATAGTCATCCAAGCTGTTTTCCCTCTTTGAAGTTATTACTGACAGGTTGGTGTTGTAATAGTAAAATCGATCTCCCCCATCGCCCCAGTCTGGACCTCCACAGAGTGACCAGAGGGGCTTTAAAACGAATGCATTCGCCATAAAAGCGTAAAAAGGCAAATAAAGAGCATGCGTATGCGCGTGTGTGTGTGTGTGTGTGTGTATATATATATATATATATATATATATATATATATAGTCTCGGTTCACTCAAAAGTTCACTATAGCCTCTTCATGAGTCCATGTTAGTTTATGTATCTAAAATGATGCGTCTAGTCCACTTGTGCTTCACTTCATGCCAGCGAAAGCACAAACGTGCCTCAGAAGCGGGGTGTTTTTGTTCACGCTGGGACTATTTGAATAAGAATAATGCTATTGGAGTGTCGCAGGCCGAGAAAAATGAGTGACAAAAGCTCAGAGGCGCAGAATTTGGATGGGGGACAAGCCGTAGAGAGCTGAAAAGAAGAGAGAGGAGAGGCGCACAATGGAACAATTCACCTTATAATCGCTTTGATATATCATACATGCCTGAAGACTCTAAACATTGTGTAATTATTTATAAATGACTGTGCCCCTATCGCCATAATACCGCACGGAGAAAGGCGCCGCAGGTCTCTCCCCAAACTATTTCTAAATAGTGCCCCTTCATTTTTTTTTCCAAAGAGGGGCGAGTTGCTTGCAATTGAATAAATTGAATAATTAATGAACAATTGTACGGCTGTCTCATAAAGATGTCTTTAAATAAACCTTAAGGCTCTATGCACAGCGGAGCAGTTTGATTGAACTGCATCTTTCACCTCGAGAGTTATAACTCAACATGCGTGCAGCAGGCAGGGTGGAATCAAGTCGAATTGGCTAAAACGTTATACACTACGTTAACGTTATTTTATTGTAAAATATGCCTACAGTAAAACATAATACCTACGCACATGCATGGTAAATATAACATTTTATTATTATTATTATTTTTTTAATTGTCTATTAAAGCAACACAAAACATTTAACAATGTTAAAACGAAAGAATATCATTTATTTCCATAATTCCTTTCGCAACACATTTGAATTTTACATTTCCATGTGTGTTATGTTATGTTTGTCTATCACAGCTGGAGAGAGGCTAACTTTACAGTCATCATGTCTCCCATTAATGACCTGTGTTATAATATAGGCTACTGTACAGATTTGGTTTTGTACATTGTATATTATTTCATAACATAAGGTTTAATTGTAACATGCATTCAGTAAAATATGGGATACCTAATATATATATATATATAGGCCTATATATATATATATATATATATATATATATATATATATATATATATATATATATATATATATATAGGCCTATATATATATAAACGGGCTAGTGTTAGTGGTTGCATATATTTTGATACATGCAACCACTAACACTAGCCCGTTTACCTTGTAGGTTATGTGTAGAATGAAAATGAGCTAAAACGTTAATTTCAAAGAGCTATGATTTGCTTAGCGCACAAACTACAATGGAAAAATTTGGGGAAACTTGTCTTCTTGCCTCGGGCCACTTCGTGATGTCTCTTCTTTTCGATTTCCTCTAGAGATTTAAGTTAAAGTGGGCTTGGTGCATGCTGGACAGATAGCAACAGCTCTGCTCGCGTGGCTGGGCAGCTCTCCGGCTCTCTGATTGGCCAGCGATGATTACAGGCACGCTTCAGAGGGCGAACAAACAACAGGCATAAATTATGCTAATGAGATGGTCGTGCGGCACGGGGCAGACCTGATGCAAACCATTCATTCATCCTTCACAAAAATGCCAAAGCGAGGGGGGTATGTCCATTGTCTCATCAGGGTATATAAGGTAGGTGAGGCCAGTCGTGTGCCAAGCTCACAAGCTCACACGAGCTGATTGAGGGGTAAGAGCAAGACAGACGCGTGCCTTTAACTTCAACACAAACTATCTGCAGGACTCTGCAAGACCTCAAACACCCAGTCTCATCTCCCAGCCCACATAAGGTGCGTATTTGCAGCACAATGCACTTTCGATACTGCACGCAGAGAACTTGGAATGGCTTTCTACGACTGTTTTTGGTGTATTCCTAACTCTGTTTTTCTATTTCTCCAGGTTATCAACAATGGAAAGTGTATACTCCGACATGGACACCTCAAGCTGCTACTCCTTTACGCACACTGATGATGAGGACTCGCGCAGCAGCCTCAACCCCGAGTCCCCCGCGTCCTCCTGCGGCAAGACACCTGCGTCTCCAGCCGAGCTGCAGCAGAAAAAGAGGCGCAGGGGGCGCGCGAGGAACGAGGCCACCGTGCCCGTCGTGAAAAAGAACCGCCGGATGAAGGCCAACGACCGCGAGAGGAACAGAATGCACAACCTCAACGACGCCTTGGATGCTTTGAGAAGCGTGCTGCCTGCCTTCCCCGACGACACGAAGCTGACCAAAATCGAGACTCTGCGCTTCGCTCACAACTACATCTGGGCACTCGGAGACCATCCGGATCGCAGACCAGCGGCCGAGCAAAACGAGAGACCCTCAGCTGCTGCTCCCTAGACTAAGCTGCATGGGAGATTCGCCAAGCCCCAGCAGTGACTCTTGCTCCTGGCCATCCGGCACATCCTCCTCATCCTCATCCCCATCTTACTGCAATTCAGACCCGGGCAGCCCCGCAGCCATAGAAGAGTTTGGATATTTGCAGACCTACAGCTACGCCAGCTTCGCACCTAGCATCTATTAATGTGACTAAAGCATTCTCGTGTCTGTATAGATGTAGTGTAATATCAGAGGATGTTGGTGTTACTTTCTATTAGAACCAAGAGCACAGAGACAACATTAGGTATTCACTGTTTGCCTTAATGACAGTTCGCAAATGAGAATGTTTTTTATTGTTATTTTGTACGGTTTGTTACTGATATTGATGCTTTTCCCGATATCTTTGCACTTTTTGCATTCCTTGGAGCATGACCTTAACCTCTGTTAGAGAAAATTATAATTTAAACCAAGACAGATTGGCCTTTGCAGTCCAAGGTGAAAAGTCAATATTACAATTTGTAGAGCGATAAAGCAGAAAAACGAGCGTGAAAATTCCGTTTCAACGCTGTGACAATAGGCTGAAAGGACAAGACAAAGATCTGGCCTTATGCATTATGTATTTTGACCCGAAGAAACCTCCTCTGTCTGTCTGACTGATCCTTATAGCAGAGTACAGTTAACTAGCTCTCTTGACTGCTTTCCCACCACTTTCTTTTTGTTTTATTTATTCAACCTGTTGCTTTCGTATGCTATTGTATTTTTATTGTATATAAAGAGATTTATTCTATTATGTATTTACCTCAAAATATAAATCTGGTGCAAACATGTTTGTACGAATAAATATAACGTTTTCTACAAAATATCTGTGCCTGCTTGTTTGCTTCATAATGTGACGCTCTGCCTCTGTGCATAAACAAAACAACTCATAGCAATGTCTGGCAACATAATGGGCATCATTGTGATGAGTACAGCCATTGAAGCGTCACACTGGGTCACAGCGCATAAAATAACGGTTATGCAGCAGGTGCGTGGATATAGATCCGAGATCGTCAACGCGTCATCTAATCTGCCAACCAATGCATATTTTATACACGATTGCACTTGATTGTGTCGAAACGTCCGCGCGAGTTTTGGTCATTAAGATCTCAAAGATAAAAACGAAAACCTCTTAAATAAAAAAGTACAAATCTGAATTGTTAAAAATGCACGAGGTGGCATTTTTGGTGGCTGTGTTGCCTAGCTATAGTACATTGCATGTCATTCTGAAATCATAGGCTGTAATGTACATTTTTGTTACAATAAATCAATAAGACAAGAGGCACGAGATGATTTTAAAAAAATTGCCTCACGAGCAACTGTGGCCAATAATATTATATAATGCAATAACAACTCTATAAACACCAACCAAAAATGATCTGACTTTGAAATAAAATCTAAACAAATGGCCCATTTTTTAAAATTATAAGATAATAAAATAAGACATTTATATAACTTTTTACCATAAAAACATTTAATTTATCCCACACGTTCTCCCTAAATTACTATTCAGGCTACTTCTAAAATCATTTACTGTTTTGTATAGTGTACAATTACATTTATTGTCTTTACAGAATCGTTTTTACAGTAGTAGCCTATGGTAAAATGTGCAGGCTCGAATCTATGCTATAGCATTTTTACATTTAATTTAGCGTTCAGATAGGTTTATCAAAAGATAAGTATGAACACTTTTTAATCTGACACAGTTTGCCACAAGTCGCCTAATATATGAAAGAATTATACAAATCAATTAAAAATAAACAATGCAATATTTTTGTTGGTTATCTATGGACCTTACACCGATTTTTGTCGAATGCATGGCTTCGTGACCGTTTTTATTCTGTGCACGTTGTGTGTGTGTGGATCAGTTGGTTTCTGAAGGGGTTCAGGTTAAATCCTCTATTTGGGAGTTCCGCATGAGGTCCAGCCAAGGCTCTTGTATCTGCACGTGTCGGGGATAGAAAAGTATAATAGCGCGTGCTGAAAGCCTTAGGGAAGGGCGCATGCCAGCTGAAACGAGAAAAGGGGGCACAGACATCATGTTTATCACCCTCTCAAGAAGTTCATTTTACAGACCTTCACTGCAGATCAAACACCCATGATGAGTCGTGTGGCACATTCACAAAGTAATAATGTGCAATGGACTTCAAAGTACAGCACCCCCCTCCCCCCACCCTCCGCAACCCCTCCAAAAAAATAATGTCTTTATTGACATTATGACTACATCTCTTTGTTCTCAATCACAGAGGCATAAGCAATACCCTTCAAACTGCTACCCTCTGAAATGCACCTGCAATCTGCTCCTACATTGTTTAATGTGCTTAATCAACAAATTACATGCAGTCCACAAATACACCTTATATGCATATCTAATGCCTATAATACCAATCTTTGTCAATATTCTGGAATTCAGAATTTCAACGTGCAATGCAGAAACCATAAACAGACGATTGTCTAAAATGCTTTAAATTTCCCTGATGGTTAAACTGATTGCTGTTTTATATTTTCCTAATTACGAAATATTCCCTTTATCTCAACTAAAAGAATATACCAATGATAAAAGAAAAGCCTGCAACTGAGCCTTACAGATGAGAGCTATTCCCCTCTCTCCCCCTTCCCTTAGGGCTGAAAGCCTGTATCAGTGCAGAAGGGCTCACTCGGGTCACAGGTCACTCAAGGGCAGGAGACCCCTCACCTCCCAAGGAGATGGCCTCCCATGTCAACGAGCACAAAAACATCAAAACAGCCTTCATGTTTGTACAGCCATTTGCACACAGCTACATATCGCACCCCTTCAGAGTTGAACATTATGCCTTGGGTGGTACATATACTTGACCTCACTTCTGTCAAAAATATCGCTTGGATCGCTTCAGTGAAAAGTGATTGAAAAGATGTAGGTGGCAGGGAATGTAATGAAAAAATCAAAACTGTCCCAGATGCACAGTTCTAACAGATTCCATAATATATGCACAGTAATAAAACATTAAATGCATTTAAGCATCAATTCTGTTGATTATGCATTCCCGGCAAACAAATATATGTTCTAAGAACTTTTTGGTAACGTTGCCATTAAGTTATAAAAACATTATTTCTGAACATTCTCTGGTTTGTTTATTTATTTATTTATTTATTTATTTATTTATTTATTTATTTATTTATTTATTTATTTATTGTTTGTTTGTTTGTTTGTTTGTTTGTTTGTTTGTTTGTTTGTTTGTTTGTTTGTTTGTTTGTTTGTTTGTTTTATGAGGGAACATTCAATTTCATCATATTATTATGGGAATGTTAATTTTATCCTGAAACATAAAAAAAATATTAGACAACCATCCAAATAAAATGTTTCAGAAAAATATAAATATACAGAGCCCTATATGAAATTCAGAAAAAAAGGAGGAAAGAAATTAGTTCACCATGGCCAAAATTGACTGAAACGAGGGATGTATTAATAAACAGTGCACTGTAAAAAAAGTATAATCAATTTGGATGTTTAAGTCATTACAACTTAAATTAGTTAAATACTGTATAACTTAAAAAAAAAGTAGAAAATTGCTTAACTTGAGTTAAAGCAATGTAAAAACATATGTTGTCATAACTTATCAATCATATTATTTTTACAGTGAACACATTTTTAATTCATAGCCACGATTTAACTAAAATAAGTGAAAAAAATTGCAACTTGTTGCCACATTTGACTAAAACGAGAATTCGTTCTATATATGTGGCCACGATTTACTAAAATGAGAGAAGAAATTCTTAATTTGTGGCCAGGATATGTGCGGCGTTCTGTATTATGGTGTTTTTTTTTTGTTTTTTTTGCTATTTTAAGAACATTATTAAAGAACAGGCAAACATTCTATTACTGTAAAGAATGTTTGCTCCTAACGTTGAGAGAACCTTGCCAGTACGGCAAGCTGGGTTGCAATGAAATCATCAGCATCTTTCAGACTTTGTTCTAAGAAGTTTTCGTGTCTCTGGTATTTTCAGTTTACAAGAGAAGTGAAGAAAAGAGAAATGCATTGTTGATTGGTAGTGTTCTTTGCATTCATTGCAATTTATGTTAATCATTAATACTTGTATTTGTTGTTTGGACAGTGAACACCTAATAGCTTTTATTCGTTTTTTTAGTTCAGATGTAATCTGATATAATTATCTATAAAGAGTACTGTGATGTTTAGGAGAGCAGCGTTCAGCATCTCTCTTGTCTTTGAGGCTGAGGAAGCATCACCAAGAGGAGAAAAGAGCCCCAACTCAGCAGAAGCAGAAAGAATCGGCAGAAGATGGACGAGGCTCTTCAGTGAGAACTCAACCAGATACCCCAGAGAGTCATATGAAGGCACAAAAAAGGCACCAATTAAACTATAACTGCCAGTTAATGACAAACAGAAGGTGGAAAAGAGGGGAAGAAGATTAGGAAACCAAGACTGAAAAAAATCATGAACATCTCATAAAGCATGATGGAAATATTAGATCTGTATGAAATTTGATCTTTAATAAAAAATGTTTGCCAATTAAATAGAAGGATGGGAAGAGATATTTAAAGGAAACTTGAGCTCAGAAGATTATGCAAAAAGCATACAAAAATACAATGTCCAGCTTTTCAGAAATAATATTCAATAATAACAAAAAAAGAATATATATATTCTTTAATAGCAATGCATATTTTCTGAGATATTCAGAAAATACAAAGAAGCAAAAACACTGAAGTGAAGCACAAGTGGACTAGATTCATCATTTAGATTCTCACGGACTCATGAAGATGTAGTGCACTTCTGAGTGAACCGACATTTTTTCCTCATTGAAATGTGCTTTGATTTGAAAAGAAATAGTAGAAATATACATAGCGTATAAATAATACAATATTGGGTTAATCAGGGTTAATTAATAGGGTTAATTATTTCTCCTGACCATTTGATACATTTAAATATTTCTATGAATTGTATTCAATATTTCAGGCATCTTTGCTTTCATTTAAGCTATAGGTTAGTTGCGTGAAATCATTCAATTTGCATTCATAGTGTTGCTGTTATGACAAATCATTCATTAAAATATGGGCAATTAAATATTTAAATGCCTGTATATGGAATAATTATCTTTCAGATGAATCTCTTTTACTAGGATTCTGCTTTGTCTGTATCAGTAACTAAATTGTCAAATTGTTTAATACAAACGGTTATTATATTAGTATAATATATGTATTATCATTTAAAAATACATTTTGTAAAAGTTTATCCCTGGTGGGGGACATTTTTTATTTGACATTTTGTGCTTCAACAATTTTCCTGTAATTTCCTGTAATAACACATTGTTGGCTGGTTTATCATTATTATCATAAACATCTAAATATGTTACAATTTAAAAGTAAATCCACATTGTTCTAAAGGGGGCATCTTCCTATATCCTGCCCTATAGGAGACAATAAAAGCAACTTGCATCAAAACCACTCCTTTTCTTGGAGTCATTTGCAACCGCTCAATGTAACATTTTTGGCAAGCCAAACATGTCAGCCTCAGAGTACCGTAATTTATTTAAGCCACTAAATAAACTTCATTCTGTAAAAAAAAAAATATAATAAAGATATGTATTTCTCCAGCACGTTTTAATAACCCAAAAACATTGAATGTTCATACCTCATGCACATTATCACATCCATTTAGTCTGGCTGTTGGTTGGAATATTAGAATTAAAAGCATTGACATGAACACACTCATGGGTCTCAACCACTTCACTGAGCACCTACTGGCTAAGAAATAAATAGGTATTACCAGACGATCCTTCAAATCCACATCATTTGAATGTCACAGCATTGATGTCTGTCAAAAAAATAACGTGCATAATACATGGAAGTATTTAAGAATCAGAGATTCATTTCCTGGAAAACCCACACTCCCGGATGTTTTGGCTAAGTCCGAGAAGAGGGAGAAAATGGCAGCATGAGTGACTTCAGCATGCTGTCTGTCAGAGACGATAACATGCACAATACATAACGCATTTGAGTATAAATCAGTTTGAATTGGAATGATCAGGGAATTGAGTAATACTTCACATTGCATGCTAAAGAGAATAAACGCCAATCCAATTTTACATCGTTCAACATGAGCTGGTTTTGACGGACATTTTTGTGCATGAACTACCCTTTCTAATATTCCTCATGTAAATATTTTTTAATAATTTTCTAGTTTTGACTGATCTTTTTTCATAATTTTGGAAATAGATTAATTGTAATCGTGAGATGAGTCCCTCTAGTTGTCCAATTTGACTCTGATGTTATGCTGATGTATATTGAGCAAAAGTCTTTGGCATGTTAGCATTATCCCCCAAAAATGGTTTTAAGCTAGTTTTTTGAATATTTCGCTGTAGTCTCTCAGTAGGAAATATCAGTTTGCATTACCAAACACTAATTTTGCCTTTGATTGTCATAATCTAGTGAGATTTTTTTATGCACAAAGACTTTGACAACAGCCGGTATGATCCACACAGAGATCTGATCTCACATCATCGAGTCCATGGGCTCTATGAAAGAATATGAAGTCGGGGCCCCCTATCACACCAAACATACAAGCCAACCTATATCAATCCAAAATCTCTGTCTCTGTAATTTAATGATATATATATAAATATATATATATGTTTTAATATATATATATATATATATTGTTTTAAATAGCACAAAACCTGCTTCTTATCTCCATCACCTTCTCTCTTTCTTCTCTCAGTCACCTTGTCCTTCCAGACCTGCATAGTCAAAGTTCAAACAGGTGTTTGGGTCTGTTACAGGTCTGTGAGAGCCAGAAATCTTGCTTTTTTGTAGGTGACCAAATACTTATTTCCCACCATAATTTGCACATAAATTCTTTAAAAATCAGACAATGTGATTTTCTGGATTTTTTTATTCTCATTCTGTCTCTCATAGTTGAAGTGTCCCTGTGATGAAAATTACAGGCCTCTCTCATCTTTTTAAGTGGGAGAATTTGCACAATTGGTGGCTGACTAAATACTTTTTTGCCCCACTTCATTTCCCTTCCCAAAGCTGAGCTTTGGTTGATATAGTCTCTGCAAACTGATTGCTTCTGTCGCTCGTTTAAAACTTCTATCGTATTAGTTTAGCTACACATCTTATCTCACACTTTATGTCCACAACATGCATTGTGCCGGAATTCGCGAACAGCACCTGTGAACATAAAGTCGGCAGAACTTTTTATATGTTGGGTTGACTGTATTTTATTTTGATAATGCACAGACTGCGATGTCAAATTGGCAGTGCTAGAACTTACATATTATGCGTGCGATGTGCCGGCGCGATCACTTGGATTTTTCCCTTAGCAGTGGAAACAACTTAATCCTCTGTTTTTTATGGTCATACAGAAGAGTAAATCTTGCAAACCGGTAAAGTGTCTATTTTTTATATCTGTACATAAAAAATTATTACAAAATTGCATGCCTTTGAAAACTAAAAACAACAGGATGCGCTTTTTTGGGTCTCCGTCTCCTTGAACATCTTTCTGGCTCAAGAGCACAAAAATGAACCAAAACACAGTGAATATGTGACGCACATACTGACATGAGACTGAAAAAAGACTGAAATATATCTATCAATAGAAACCTTTAAGTGTCTACTTTTTTGGTAGATTATTTGACGTTATATGCATTATATAGGCTAAGACACATTTACAAAAGCAAAATTTACATTATTTTCCTTTTCAGTGGTGAAAAATGTAACCTAGTGAATAGACTATCAGGTATAGTGGTTGGAAACGCAAACTAGCGCTAACATTACAGCAAAGGAAGCTCCACAAATAAAACCGATCTCTGGGGGCCACCAAAAGTGAGTGGGCCCTTAGAATCGTCCTAACTTCCCCCCACCACCCCCCAGGGGGATTTTAATAAATGTAGTTT
The DNA here is from genome assembly GCA_023029165.1 of Gobiocypris rarus. Lineage (NCBI taxonomy): Eukaryota > Metazoa > Chordata > Actinopteri > Cypriniformes > Gobionidae > Gobiocypris > Gobiocypris rarus. Next base: position 35,689,176 of record CM040932.1, read on the forward strand.
GAATACTATCTTCTCAGTTGTTTAAAAGATTAAGGCTATTATCAAATTTAGATAAAATGTTTAATTTTCCAATAAAAGATGATACAGTTTTACATGATTTGTTACATTTCATTATGTTACTAGTATTTACTATTGCTTTGAATTATTTTGACACATAATATTATGAGTCTTGTCCGATAAGCCTGAGCTTTAGGGGCAGCAGAAACCTCAGCCAGCCCTGATTGCTTGTTTTGGGTTGTAGGCTGCTCTCCTGAACCCTGGAGATCTGTGACTAATTCTGTTTGGGGCCTTATCCCAAACAGAGATTAACAGATGAGTGCTGAAAGTTGGATGGTCCTGCCCTCTGCAAAACTCACCTTTAGATCAGTGCAATCCTTCCCTTTAGCACCTAAACAGAAACCTTCACACCTTGAGCTCTGATGGACCTGAAAGAGTCACTGAGAACAGCAGCACAGGATCATTAGTGGAGCTAATGGTTTGTTTGGAAAATAGAGGATTATTTTAAGTCTCATTGGGGAGACAGGTGTCACAAACTGTTCTTTACTAACCATCTACTTCTAAAAGCAGATCCGAATCTGAAATTCTCCTGGAACTTGATCTGATTTTATTGTGCTCAAACAGATTTTGAGTTAATTTCTTGTGTCCAAATTCTAGTTAAAGCACTTTGGCTACACACTTTGGCTTTCGGATGCCCCATTCAGTGGTCATAATGGGCTAGTATTGATCACACTGTAAATTCCTGAACATTGTTCTCAATTTGTAAACCCACTTTATATTCTTTGTCTGTTAGAACTAAAGCCCCACTTCTCAAGACCCTCCCTCTGAATCCTCCTACAGTCAGTTTTACGACAGTTCAACCTTTGTTTTGTATTCACTTGTCCGTGGAGAGGAACCACCGAGTGCCCGGAATGTCAAAAGTCAAAGGACCTCTTGGCCCTTCTTCAATGTGCTGACAGAGGATTCAATCCAACTAACTGTATTCTGCCACAGGCTACTTGACTCATCCTGTTTTCCTCCCATACACCTTGAGCGTCCTCTCTTTGTGCTTTCCCCTGGACTTTATGAAGGTGGAAATGAGTCCATTAGTGTTTTATTTCTTGCTAGGAGCAAGAGGTGCTTTCTCATGGATGTATCAGAATGGTGAATTTTGCCTAAAGCATACAAACCTTTCCTCAAATCAACACTCGCTTTTTGGGATGCTAATGCCAGCAGCTTTGATTTGCAAATGCAGAAGAAACACACACTTTGACAGACACTGATAAGAAGTGCAATTCAGGTTGCAAGAAAATTTGAGGCCTTCCCCTCTAAACTAGTCAGTTATTTTAAGCAAAAACTCTATCAAGGTGGATTTATGTTGTCTATAATATTAGATTAAAATAGAAGCTTACATCAAAATATATATTTTATAAGAAGGAGGAGATATTTCATTATATAAAGTAAATATAATATGTAAAAAATCTTGTGAATATCTTCATAACATCTAATATTTTCAAAATTTGGGGTCAGAAATATGTATTTATTTGAGAGAAATAGATACATTTATTTAACGGGATGCATACCAAAAGTGACAGTATTTCAAATAATATTTTTAACATAACAGTAATTAAAAATAAAACAAAAATCGAATAAGTGCTGTTCTTTTGAACTTTCTATTTATCAAAGAATCCTGAAAAAATGCATCATGGTTTGCACGATGATAATAATAAAAATAAATAAAATTTCTTGAGCACCATATCATCATATGTGACCCTGGTCCACAAAACCAGTCAAGGGTCTTTTTTATTGAATAAATAAGGTTTCCATTGATGTATCGTTTGTTAGGATAGGATGATATTTGAACTATTTGAAAAACTAAATATTGATAAAATCACCTTAAAAGTTGTCCAAATGAAGTCCTTAGCAAAGCATATTAGTACTAATAATACATTTTGATATATTTACAGTAGGAAATTTACAAAATATCTTCATGGAACATGATCTTTACTTAATATCCTAATGATTTTTGGCATAAAAGAAAAAATGATAATTTATTGTTGGCTATTGCCACAAATATACCTGTGCGACTTATGACTGGTTTTGTGGTCCAGGGTCACATATAAGAATGATTTTTGAAGAATCATGTAACACTAAAAACAATAATGATGCTGAAAATTCATCTTTGCCATCACAGGAATAATAACATTTTGCTTTAACTATCACAAATTAACACCAATCCAAACGACTTCATTGTTCAGTTAGGTTTCAAGCACTTCAATTAAAAAAAAATACACCTGAACTTTAAAAACAGCCAGGCTCTTGTCTCTTAAGTGGCCACTCACTAATGCAAAGCGATTCTATTTTGTGTATCCAGTGCTTTGGCGACACCATAATGCATTGCCACAGAGTTGTCGCCTCATTGGTTCAGTCATTTGAGAAGCACCTACACCTGTACTGAGGCAGCGAGTGCAGATGTTCCTCTATGGTAGATTAGGCATATGTCACCCATAACCTGAGGAAGAGGCCATCCCTCTGGTTTAAGGCTTGAGGAGTCCACTTTAGAACGAGAGGCAGACAAAGACACAGAGGGCCCTTGCCCGAGGGCTGTCGGTTCCAAGTGGCTGGCTGCAGTATGTAAAGATATCTTGTCTTCATTTGTAATGGAAAGCCACCAACACACACCTACACTCAGCCTCCGCCTCTGAACACACATGCATATACATCCTCGTTTGTAGCTTTGTGAAGACTTTTTCCCGTGCGACCATACAAAAATCCTCAATTTTCATGTCATTTCAATATGAATTCGGGTCCAAAAGTTGAGGTGATCCAAAGAGCATCTTGAGCTTCATTTGAAGCAAGAACATGATCATCTGTACAAAAGAGTTATGGTTACAAATGTTTGATAAGTAAAATAGTGTGGATTCTAAAATATCTCTTCATTTAACAATATAGCATTCATTTAAAAATAAATTCACGAAAAACAGTCGGATCATATCCAGGATTAAAGGGGAATCTTTTGCATCCAACTTTAACCTTTTTAAATGTTTAACATGTTCATCAAGGCTGCAATTATTTGATTAAAATACAGTAAAAACAGAAATATTCTGAAATAATATTACAATTTTAGTTAACAGTTTTAATAGCCTATAATTAAATTTTTTTAATGTATTCTTGTGATGGTAAAGTTTTCAGTGTCACATGATCCTTCAGAAATCATTCTCATGCGGATTTTTAGAAAAACTGCTAAAAATAAAAACAATTGAGCTGCTTAATATATTTGTGGAAAACATTGAATATAAAGTAACAAAAAAAAACAGCATTCATTTGAATTGGAAATCTTTTAAATGACTTTATTGTTACTTTTGATCAATTTAATACACGATTCTTTAAAAAAAAAGTATTTTGGTAAGATTTTGAAGGGTAGTGTATCACATGAAATTACTCAATTATGCATTTCTTTATGCAATGATTAACTTCAACACAATAGTGGTCTCATCTAGCTATCAGTCACATGATCTTATCATAATATGTCCTCTTGCCAATACACTAGCACTGTGCTTGAAACGGAAGCATCTCAAAGTGGCTTTAAAGTGGAGGGCAGCAGGTTACAAGTGCTGTAGACTGTGTTAAGTGCTGTCTGATTAGACTGGAGTGCCTATGAGAGCAGAACCGCCGGTAGAGGAGGAGCCGCTCTCGCCAGTATCGCCACGCACTGTCACCTGCGCCTCACCTGCCCCCTCTATCTTCCTCAAGGGCAAGGAGGAACAACCCATGGCCCCCAGCCCACGGCGACAGGAAAGTGTCAATCAAAAGGGAAGCCATGCAGCTGCTTGAACGCAAACTATGATTCCCTGCTAAATAGATGGCTTTTTCACCCCACTCCCATTGGTGAGGCAGCTCCTCTGAGACTCCAGATAAAAATCAGGGAAATTCAATCCAAGCCACAGCTTTGGATAAACAGATGTGATTTTTCCCCTTTCAGTGCTACACGAGATAACCTCTTCCCCCGTCTCCCATCTATCCATGACCCTGCACCTGCACCAACGCTATGCCACGGTAAGACTGATGTCTCACTTTGCTCTTTGGTGACCTGGAATTACAGATAACTATCCAATTAATCAATTTGGTGGCAACTGGCTATTTTGATCATATCACTTGTCAGTTGTGACTAATGCCATTTAGCAAGCACGTATATTTAACATAATTAAAATACCAGTTGGAAACCATTAAAAATGCAAGGTTATAGCCTTATAAGAACTTGACTTGTTTTCATTTATCCATTATCCGTATTTTAATCGTACTAAATATTAATTCACTAGCATACTAGTGTTTTTTTAATGAAATGGCAAATCCAAAATCCTTGTCATATATATACACTATATTGCCAAAAGTATTGGAACACCCTCAAAATAATTGAATTCAGGTGTTCTAAAGCACCTAGGCATGCAGACTTCTTCTACAAACATTTGTAAAAGAATGGGTCGCTTTCAGGAGCTCAGTGAATTTAAATGTGAACCGTGATAGGTTGCCACCTGTGCAACAACAGCAATTCAGCCACAAAGTGGTAGGCCACGTAAAATCACAGAGCAGGGTCAGCGCATGCTGAGGTGCACAGTGTGCAGAAGTCACCAACTCTCTGCAGAGTCAATAGCTACAGACCTCCAAACTTTGTGTGGCCTTCAGATTAGCTCAAGAACAGTGCGGAGAGAGCTTCATGGAATGGGTTTCCACTGGCCTCTAGAGCAGTGGAGATGTGTTCTCTGGAGTGACGAATCACTCTTCTCTGTCTGGCAATCTGATGGATGAGTTTGGGTTTGGCGGTTGCCAAGAGAACGGTACTTGCCTGACTGAATTGTGCCAAGTGTAAAGTTTGGTGGAGGGGAGATTATAGTGTGGGGTTGTTTTTCAGGGGTTGGGCTTGGCTCCTTAGTTCCAGTACAGAGACATTTTGGACAAGTTCATGCTCCCTACTTTGTGGGAACAGTTTGGGGATGGCCCCTTCCTGTTCCAACATGACTGTGCACCAGTGCACAAAGCAATGTCCATAAAGACATGGTTGAACAAGTTTTCCTTGCTCAGAGTCCTGACCTCAACCCACTAGAACATATTTGGGATAAATTAGAGCGGAGACTGTGAGCCAGGCTTTCTCGTCCAACATCAGTGCCCGATCTTTAAAAATGTACTTTTAGAAGAATGGTTAAAAATTCCCATAAACACACTCTTAAACCTTTTGGAAAGGTTGGCCACCATATTAAACCCTACGGATTAAGAATGGTATGTAATTAAAGATCATGTGCATGTAAAGGCAGGAGTGCCAAAACTTTTGGCAATATAGCGTTTATCTACACACATTATATAAACACAAACTTTTATGTTAGATTGCAATAAATTGATTTGATAACCCTAATGTATATATATTTTATATTAGAGCTGTGAAACACACACACATGCACACATACACATACACTCACACTCACTCTCTCTCTCTCACACACACACACACACACACACACACACACACACACACACACACAAACAAACACACATACAGCTCCTTCTCAAAAAATGTGCATATTGTGATAAAAGTTCATTATTTTCCAAAATGTAATGATAAAAATTAAACTTTCGTATATTTTAGATTCATTGCACACCAACTGAAATATTTCAGGTCTTTTATTGTTTTAATACTGATGATTTTGGCATACAGCTCATGAAAACTCTGAAAATTAATCTAAAAAAAATAGCATATTTCATCCGACCAATACAAGAAAAGTGTTTTTAATACAAAAAAAGTCAATCTTCAAATAATTATGTTCAGTTATGCACTCAATACTTGGTCGGGAATCCTTTTGCAGAAATGACTGCTTCAATGCGGCGTGGCATGGAGGCAATCAGCCTGTGGCACTGCTGAGGTGTTATGGAGGCCCAGGATGCTTCGATAGCGGCCTTAAGCTCATCCAGAGTGTTGGGTCTTGCGTCTCTCAGCTTTCTCTTCACAATATCCCACAGATTCTCTATGGGGTTCTGGTCAGGAGAGTTGGCAGGCCAATTGAGCACAGTAATACCATGGTCAGTAAACCATTTACCAGTGGTTTTGGCACTGTGTGCAGGTGCCAGGTCGTGCTGAAAAACGAAATCTTCATCTCCATAAATCTTTTCAGCGGATGGAAGCATGAAGTGCTCCAAAATCTCCTGATAGCTAGCTGCATTGACCTTGCCCTCGATAAAACACAGTGGACCAACACCAGCAGCTCACATGGCACCCCATACCATCACTGACTGTGGGTACTTGACACTGGACTTCAGGCATTTTGGCATTTCCTTCTCCCCAGTCTTCCTCCAGACTCTGGCACCTTGATTTCCGAATTACATGCAAAATTTGAGTGACAGTCCAGTGCTGCTTCTCTGTAGCCTAGGTCAGGCGCTTCTGCCGCTGTTTCTGGTTCAAAAGTGGCTTGACCTGGGGAATGCACCTGTAGCCCATTTCCTGCACACGCCTGTGCACGGTGGCTCTGGATGTTTCTACTCCAGACTCAGTCCACTGCTTCCGCAGGTCCCCAAAGGTCTGGAATCGGTCCTTCTCCACAATCTTCCTCAGGGTCCGGTCACCTCTTCTCGTTGTGCAGCGTTTTTTGCCACACTTTTTCCTTCCCACAGACTTCCCACTGAGGTGCCTTGATACAGCACTCTGTGAACAGCATATTAGTTCAGAAATGTCTTTCTGTGTCTTACCCTCTCGCTTGAGGGTGTCAATGATGGCCTTCTGGACAGCAGTCAGGTCGGCAGTCTTACCCATGATTGCGGTTTTGAGGAATGAACCAGGCTGGGAGTTTTTAAAAGCCTCAGGAATCTTTTGCAGGTGTTTAGAGTTAATTAGTTGATTCAGATGATTAGGTTAATAGCTCGTTTAGAAAACCTTTTCATGATATGCTAATTTTTTTCATGAGCTGTATGCCAAAATCATCAGTATTAAAACAATAAAAGGCCTGAAATATTTCAGTTGGTGTGCAATGAATCTAAAATATATGAAAGTTTAATTTTTATCATTACATTATGGAAAATAATGAACTTTTATCACAATATGATAATTTTTTGAGAAGGACCTGTATGTAATAGAATAATTTTATGTATAAGCACTATACAAAGTGGCTGTACTTTCGGCACATTTTAAAGCACCATAAAAATAATATGACTTTTGAAAAAAAAAACCTGAAATTTTCAAATTAGTGTGGCGAGATCTTAATAGAGATAATAAAGGCGGTCCCAAGAGATGTTGAATATTGATGACCATATGATATGATCCAAGAAGTGTCTTTTCAAAGCAGCCAATTAATAAAATCAGAAGACCTGATAGCTAATCAAACAAAAGTGGTGTTCTCATGATAGTCTACAAATCTGTTATCACCACATTCTTTTAGTAAGTAAAACTATTTATTGTCTACAACACCTTTTAAAAAAAATAGAGACGAATATAGATGTACATAAACATTCACAATTATACAAAAAAATCAGTAAGTAAAGGCAGGAGTTGGTTTTTTGCTCCCCTTCACAACTCCTCTCAGAAGACCAATCGTTTTTTTTTTTACTGTCTGAGGGCATCAATGGGGCCAGGCTATGGGCTTTTATGAGAACTCAATCAGGCCAGTGGAGGTCAAGCCCTCCTCCTTGTCTTCAACAATTACCATGAAATTCTTAATGTCCACACAGCCGAGGGATCCCCAAAATTCAGAGTGTCATCCAGAGGGCGAGGACTCTGGCTGTGCATCTCTCCGGCTCCCTCGCATCTCCTCCCATCATCCCCTGCCTTGGTGCGCAGAAGTTGAAGGTGCAGGCAGGCTACAGCTGAACCCATGACCCCTGCAGACTGTGGAGAGGAGCAATTTCCAGGGCAATAAAAACAACCATGGCAACAGATATGCTGTCTGTGACTCATGGCCTTCAGGCAGCTAAAACCGCTTGATATTTGAGGCTTTTTGGTAACCAACTAAGCATTTTTAAGCTGCATAAAAACATTAAGTGCTAGTTTAGACTTCTTTTTTTCTTGTTTTTTTTTTCTTCTCGGAAAGGCCTGTGATATCATAGCAAATATGCTGAAAACTTGTAGCTCATGAAGTAAAATGTCATGGAAACAATTCATGTCTAGAAAGCTGGAGTCTCTTTTATTTTTTCCCCAGCAATGACCCAACCGTTGGTTAAATAATGAAGCCCATTTTCTACCTTATAAAATAAAGATGAATCAACCCCATTCATTTAGGATGTGCGTCTGGTTTCTGCAATTTTTTGTTTTGTTTAAATACACCGTGAAGAAAAGTATAAATCACACATTTAAGTTGGCCTGCTACATGGCAAAACAATGCCTTGTGGAGAGGAGATGAAGAGGGTAACGCCATAATGTAAAATAGTTAAAAGCTTATTAGAGCCATTGAAAGGCAGCGTGATTTCCACTTTGTTTCGGAACACCCTGAGCTCTGCCTTTCAAGTGATTGTGAAGGGGGCAATTCAAATCTCTTTGGGTCCATATGAATGAAGGCCTCTTAAAGCTCTTTTATAAGCCAGCAAATTCCCCACAGGCTATGCCCTTTAGCTCTATTACTGATTTACCAAAAGCATTCATCTCGAGCCTTCTGCTTCTCTTCTCCCATTGTTCTCTCCGGTCACCCCAGCACCTGACAACTCTAGCACCAGGCTTTCTTAGCTGCTTAAAACGTGCAGGCCAAAACAACTGCGAATATTGCTATATATCTTTGGACGCCTTTGCACCACTGCACATTTTACAACAGTTAAAAAGGAATGAGGACAGAGTTGGAGTGATTGATTCTGCTCACCCACAGGGTATAACATTCAGTAATGTTAACATAAATGGCTGAATGAGGCGGACTCCTCTCTGGACAGAAAGGGGAGGCCTGATCCCTTTCTTTCTTTCTGCACAGAGAAAGAAGGGAAAAAATTCCAAGAGGGCCCATTGCCTCTATACTTAGATTAATTAGGCCCCCTTTAAGAGCCATTCAACCCAGTTCTAAAATAGGGGTCCGAGTTACATTATGTAAAGTTTTCAGACTGATTTGCATTTGTTTGTGTGGCTGAGAGTTGTGTGGAGGAGCACTTGGAGAGAGACAGAGGGAAATAAAAACAAAGAGAGGGGAAAATATTCTTTTAATGGCTTTACAATGTTCTATACTGTTTTCCTTGCTCACTGAAGTTAATGGTGCTTTGAAATGAAATCAGACCTGAAAATTATACCTATTGTGTCTGGCAGTAAAAAGCATTCACCTATCTTTCACAATAAAGCAAGAAAACGATGTTATGTTTTACTGATATCTGAATGTGTTACTTACCAAACCAATTTATCACTATATTTTCTTTAACCCCAGTATTTTGAAGTGTGACCTACAAGTGTGTCAGTACAGAGCTCCTTACAGAATGCACATAATTCAATAACTATTGTTTTTCCGCCCATCCAAATAGAACGTCGAGTGAAGCAAGCTGTTGTTTTAATTGCTGTTGTTTTAATATAAGTGGATCTTTTTAAATTAATTATACTATACATTCAAATACTTACACCAAGTAAGATTTTATATATTTTTTTAAAAATGCATTCATACATTAAAAATGAATCACTTTTATTTAGCAGGGATTTATTGAATTAATCAAAAGTGAAAGTAAAGACACTTATTTATGTTTATATACACGTGTGTGTGTGTGTGTGTGTGTGTGTGTGTGTGTGTGCGTGCGTGCGCGTGCGTGCGTGCGTGCGTGCGTGTGTGTGTGTGTGTGTGTGATGTGTGTTCATGTTTTTCTATCCTGGTGGGGACTTCAACCTGACTGCACACAGACTCATGGGGACTCCTGTCACCGTGGGGACCTAAATTGAGGTCCCCATGAGGAAACAAGCTTATAAATCATACAAAATGAGTTTTTTTGAAAATGTAAAAATGCAGCATGTCTCCTGTGATGGGTAGGTTTAGGGGCAGGGGCAGTGTAGAGTGATAGAAAATACAGTTTGTACAGTATAAAACCCATTACGCCAATGGAGAGTCCCCACAAAGATAGTAAACCAGACGTGTGTGTGTGTGTGTGTGTGTGTGTGTGTGTGTGTGTGTGTGTGTGTGTGTGTGTGTGTGTGGGCATGTTTTTGTGAAATATCAGGACACAAATGTGTATAATGACATGGGTATGACATAGGTATTACAAAAAGAGGGTGAAATATGAGGACGTTCCCCATGTCCTCACTTTTCAAAATGCTCATAAATCACACAGGATGAGGTTTTTTCACAGAAAGTAAACTGCACAATCTCTTGTGATGGGTAGGTTTAGGGGCAGGGGCAGTGTAGGGGATAGAAAATACGGTTTGTACAGTATAAAATGCATTACGCCTATGGAATGTCCCCACATTTCACAAAAACAAACATGTGTGTGTGTGTGTGTGTGTGTGTGTGTGTGTGTGTGTGTGTGTGTGTGTGTGTGTGTGTGTGTGTGTGTGTGTGTGTGTGTGTGTGTGTGTGTGTGTGTGTGTGTGTGTGTGTGTGTGTGTGTGTGTGTGTGTGTGTGTGTGTGGACTGGTAATCCCTACGTTATGGGGACAAAATGTCCCCACAAAGATGGCAATATCCAAAATCCTTGTCCTTGTGGGGACATTTTTTGGTCCCCATGAGGAAAACATCTTATAAATCACACTAAGTGATGTTTTTTGAAAATGTAAAAATGCAGCATGTCTCCTGTGATGGGTAGGTTTAGGGGCAGGGGCAGTGTAGGGGGATAGAAAATACGGTTTGTACAGTATAAAATGCATTACGCCTATGGAATGTCCCCATAAAACATGGAAACACAACATGTGTGTGTGTGTGTGCGTGCGTGCGTGCGTGTGTGCGTGTGTGTGTGTGTGTGAAGACTTCAGATGCAAAAGTCCGTCTGACGGTTTTCATTAAAATAAGCATTTTTGTCAGCTCCCATTTCTACCTAAGTACTGGTACTTCTGAATGGGCTGAGGCTGGGATTTAGCGGGTTCGAAGTGAAAGTATTTTATGAACGTATGCTATATGCAGAGAGCATTCACTCAGTATCGTTATCTCATTTTTGACCGAAGTGGCTTTTAGAGGCTTTTGCATTTGAACTCTTCATATATATATATATATATATATATATATATATATATATATATTTATATAAATTCTTCATCACGGCACCTATTAGTGGGTGGGATATATTAGGCAGCTGAACATTTTGGCATCAAAGTTGGTGTGTTAGAAGCAGAAAAATGGGCAAGCGTAAGGATTTGAGCGAGTCTGACAAGGGACAAATTGTGATGGCTAGACGACAGACATCAGAGCATCTCCAAAACTGCAGCTCTTGTGGGGTTTTCCTGGTCTGCTGTGGTCAGTATCCATCAAAAGTGATACAAAGGAAGGAACAGTGGTGAACCGGCGACAGGGTCATGGGTGGCCAAGGCTCATTGATGCACGTGGGGCAGCGAAGGCCGGCCCGTGTGGTTCGATAAAACAGACGAGCTGTAGCTCAAATTACTCAAGAAGTTAATGCTGATTCTGATAGAAATGTTCTCTTGCTGCCTAATATATCCCTCCCACTAACAGGTGCTGTGATGAAGAGATAATCAGTGTTATTCACTTCACCGGTCATAATGTTATGCCTGCTCGGTGTGTACAATATATATATATATATATAGACATTCTGACAACAATTAGACAAAATGAACAATATGACTGCAGAAGTTATTCAACATAGTATATATATTCCGATAAATGTTTATATTAACAATATTTACAACCATTTATTAGATGTCACAAAGTTTCTTCATTTAAGCATTGCAGATGCCAGGAACTGAACAGATAGTTATGACCCTCATTTTGCATATCTGTGATTGCATGAGATCCACAATGATGGAGAAGATTTCACTATTTGTCTGCTAAGGCCCCTTTCTCCGTGTCTGCGGGTACACAACTGGCACGTGAAGCGACATGGGATAAGCCGGGCAACGTGAAGGAGGGCCTCTCAGGCAGGAGAGGGGCAGCAGAGGGGCAGCACGCAGCTCAGAGGATGGGGGGTGATGCCTGGACCTAACAAAGCGCCAAGGCTGTGTGTTAGTAAGGGGATTGGGCTGCCAAGGCTGCTTAATACTGAGGAACGATTAAGAACACAAAAGAGCAGGATGAAGCGGTGTGAATGGGAACCGTGTGTCCCAGATCACATAAGGGTCTTAAAGCTGGGGGATGGATTAAGCTCTGAGTGAAAGTGTCTGGAACAGAGAATGAGAAGGCAGCTTCTTTTAATTGCATTTTGTGTGTAGCTATTGGCGTGCCAGGGATGAACCCAGACTGGGCAGTATCTCAAAGCAAGGGTTAAATCAAAGGAGATGGAGCACAACTTTTACTCTTCACCTTTCTTTTGAATGAACCACAAAGATGGATTTGGTTTGGCCTTTTAGATTTGGAAATAGCCAACTGTTGCGCATTTGTTACTGCGTGTTGTGGCTGATGTGGGGAATCGGTGGCTGTTTGATTTGGCACATAATAGAGAAGTGTGTAACACCTGCTTCTACCACGATCTTTCCTCCAACCACAGAGGAAAGAGAGAATTCACAACAGTTCTTTCTAGTGTAAAACTTCATGAGACTAAAAGGGAAAACACTAAGTTATGTTTATAGATCTTGAACTATAGATCTATTTTTCAATAGATCCTGAAAAAATGAATAATGGTTTTGAATCTGATTTACGCAACTTCACATCAATTGAAGCCTATTTCAAATAAGATACTCCTTCCCAGTTTCAGGAAACCAGAAACTGTTCCTTGAACTGAATCTTAAAGACATTCCAGACATAATCTGACTTGAACTGATGTGTATTGTGAAAAAGCTATACAAACACATTTCAATTGAATCTCTATTTTCCATGACCTACAAGCTTGAAAATACAGATTCAATTCAATGAAACTCTTTTTTGTCGCTATAAGAGAAGGATAGAGAGGGACGACATAGTTGTACAAGGAAAAGTAAAACAAAGAGAGAATAGGCGCTGTGTATTACAGCCTCGCAAAACAAGGAGGTCGCCTTGTGGACATTAAATCTTTCTGCTGCTCTGCTTCTCTCGTGTGTCCGATGACAACTCCCCTGGTTCACCTTTGTGCCGGGTCTTCACCCCGACCGCTCCTTGGGGAATGGCGGTCATGCGAGTCTGAACCCTGCTTCCCTCGGACGACAATACAGAACGCCCTAGATCCCTCTCCATTTCCTTGAAGGGCTAAGCATGTCCACAGTGAGGTCAGAGAGGGCATCCCAAAGTGGATAACAAAGCTTTGAAAAGCTTTGCCACTTGAAGATTGCCTGACAGAGCTCCTGGCTCCCTTCCCCCTCGACTCAAAGTGTGGGCTGTCAGATTTGCCCACCCTCAGATCAAGCCCTGGAGCTCTCTCTGTGGCCGTCAGTGATACAAAGGAAGCCCTCGCTGCAAAGAATGAACCCACTTGTCTATATACAGTACATGCTGTAACAACAGACGTGGCAAGACTGATGAATGAACAAGTGTTCGCGCTCTTGTTATGGTAACATTTAGAGCAATGACGAACACTGGCTTGAGGTAATTGCTCTGTGCAAATGTACCGATAAACAAAAAATTGTTCAAAGGGTTGTCATTACATTATAATTTCATTGAATTCTTCAATTTGAACGAGTCACTTTTCAGCACTATTGTGAATTCGTATAAATATACCATAACATACCATTAAAAAATGCTATTTTTAGTGTAAATGCTTTCTAGTGACTAATAATCAAATCAGTTCTGTTTTAGCGTTTTGTTGGGAGAATGAGGACCACAATGGAGCCAGAACACTTTGCATAAAACTAATAAAAAATTAACTAAAAAGGTCTGTTGTACTACAGTGGGTTATGGGACATGATATTACCCAATATTCTTGACTATGTAAATACTATGTATATTCAGTACCATGATAACCCAAAAAGTATTTGGACACTTACGCTACACTTAAAATTATATGAATATTTTTGCATAATAACAAGATGTTAAACTAAGTGACATTTATTTGAAGAAATTCAGCACAAACAGCATTTTTCCGTTAAAAAAGGTTCACAAAGAACTTGCTTTGGTAACACTTTACAATACGGGTGCACTAATATGCATTAATTCATGCTTAACTAATGCACAGATAATCATGAGTTAATGTATTACTAATGGTGAACTAACCCATTTATTAATGATTACTGCATCAGCAACTATGAAGATTCAACATGATTAATAGAGTAAGTAATTATTAAATTGTTTTTAGTTAAATGTGTCATAATGTATTAATTCCTTAATAACATATTTTATGAACTAATAATGTAAATTAATGTGTTAATTACCACAACGGGTCAAAGCCATGCATTTCAACTTCCAGTTGTCTGCTTTACTTAATCATTAGCTAATGATTTACAAATGTGTCATTATGTTGACTTTACTTGTTGGGGCACATGACTATTAACTAACTGATTAAGTCATATGTAATTGTGGTTATGGCTTTTTAATTAATTTTGAATTAATGGTCATGTGCCCCAACAACTAAAGTCATAACATAATGACACATTTGTAATTTGTTAAAAATGAACTATCATAACACTTTTTGGTTGTCAAACACTAATGGATTATGGATGAAGTACACCTGTGGTTACACTTCTTAGATCATAAAGAGAATGGATGCCATATTACATATTAGATATGACTAAAGATTAGCTTTAGACCAGTAAATATAAAGCACTTGCTATGGCACAGAAAACTGAACTTACTTTTTGAGAAAAGCTCAGCATTTTTTGCAGATGCCTCTTATATCTAATGCAATGACATTCATGCATGCAACTAAAGTGTCCAAAAGTGTCAGTTTCGGGCTTCAGTATATTAAAGTATCATGGCATTATTATCTGATACCACCTTTGTTGATACCAATTAACACCACAGTTTTCTGTTGTAAGAACATTAGGCACCGTATGTGCTATTTGAGCATTAAACAAAAGAGATCTTACACTGGCAAACTGATATAATGCTTCCCTCAGTAACTTCTATGTACAGTCTAATCTGTCTAACCAGCAGTGAGTTGTGCCATATGCAGTGGTTCAGCGCTCGTAGACTAATGACAGATCCTCTGTCCATTAGTATCACCTGTAGCTGTGACCTCAGAGAGCGGCTGATCTGCTTTTGCACGGGTGGGCCTCTCGGTGTGCACCAGGGAGAGCTGGGGGGCTGAAGTGTGCCGTCCGGCTGCCAAAAGACTCTGTGAATGGGCATGCAGGAGATCAATGCAAGCCCCTGAAAATCCCATTAGGTCCCAAAGGCACTTGTTGCCTTGGCTTAGACCTTTGCTAGCCGTCCTGCCCAGGGCTACATCTTTCTCTTTGTCTACCTTGTCTTTTTCTTAGATTTTATCACATTAGTTCCAGGGGAAGTTAGAAATCGGCAATTATTGCAAGTTCTGTGATGCTGGCAGGACTAAGGAGGGGAGGGAGAGATCAGGGCAAAAGGCCACATGAAACGGGGGCAAATGGAACATGGTAAAATCGGAAAGGCATCTCTGTTTTCCAGCGTTAAGAAAGTGGAAAATGAATTGAGACCACATATCATGACCATGCCGAGTTTTCTTTGTTGCAGTTGAGGGGATTTGTCACACTGGACCTTTGAGTTGAAGGTTCTAGAACCCTCAGTTCTTCAAACATATCAGGGGGTTTTAAAATGTGCTTTGTGTTGTGTTGGTTTTTTCATGTGCAGATCAAGGAAATATTTTTTATCCCAAATAGATCAAATATAAAGAGCATCTAACTACTTTAAAGACAGCCACCTGGATGCCATATAAGGTGTGAACAAAATAATGAAAGTGTCACATGAAAGAGAAGCTTAAAGGCACAATATGTAAGATTTTTGGATTAAAATATGACAGTGTTATTTTGTTGACTTACATTATCAAAATGTTTCCAAGAATGATTCAATCCAGAGAAATAAGTTATTTTAACCAGGACACAGACCGTGTCTCCACCCTTTTTAGGCACGGCTCCAAAAAATAAAGGTTTATTTGGCATCCCATGAAAAACCTTTAAAATGCACAGCATTATTCAATGTGTTGACATAATTTCCACTGAAAAAGAAAGACAAGGTGGGACATATCGAACAGCTCATCTCCTTTAAATAAAACGTTAAAATAGTGTTTCGTTTAAAGCACTGCTCGGCCAGAGGCGTTGAGCTTGGTAAAGCTGCAGTTTCCTCCTAATCTCTAACCGTTTCTCCTCATAATCTCCTCCATGTCTCTTTAAAATATAGAATTCTGTGTAGATTTCAAATGGGTCCGATACGTTTTCTGGACTCGTGCATATGATCCGCTCTGTGTTGTCATGTCTCTGGACCGGAGCAGACTGTTTTGAATGCTTATATATAAGCTTAGATATATCTTATATGTTAGATAACTTATATCTAATTATATCATTTATTTGGAGCACGCTATCTTATAGAAAACAATAATGGCTAACATATACTAAAAGACAAAAAACTTCCATTTTGATTTCAGGGGAACTTTAACATTAATTGAACCTTACCATTGCACTAAAGGTTCTTTATAGTGGAAAAAGGTACTTTCGATTTATTAAAAGCTCTTCACTCTGAGAAAAACAAGGTTCTTTTAAGAACTGTTTACTGAAAGGTTCTTTGCGGGACCAAAAACGATCCTTCTATGACATTGCTGCTTTGGAACCTAAATGTTTTTCAGGGTATAAGAAGGTGAACAACATCCTTCTTTAACCCTTAAATACATGAATGTTTCGCCAAACATTGTTACATTTTTCTGGCCTTTAGCGGCCTGGATCAATATCTAACATGGATGGATCTCTTCTTGTCGTGATAATATAAAACTCTCCTGATATTAGAGCAACAATTACAGAAGAATAAAATAAAGCACAATTTGTTACCTTTTGGAGCTTGTAAGGGTTCAGTTTGAGCAGATGTTTTATACCATCATCACTGTCCTCGTCAGTGCTCATTTCCCAGTACATTGCATCTGCTTGATATACACAATATCAAACATATTTTCTCCATACTTCACCAGATCCACCATCAAGTGACAGTAATATTTGATTGCGTTCAGCATTGCTCCGCAGTAAATCTCTGAGCCATTTCAAGTTTTGCTGATGATACTTCCTATTCTTTTGTGTTCTGCCGGCGTTAACTATGAATGAAACGTCACTTCATCATTGCGTATCAGACATTGCCATCATGTAGAATAAAAGTGAATTGCACTTATTCAGTCATCAATGATTAAATTATTGTTGGGCAGAAAAAAAATTATACTTACATTGTTACACACCTCGGGTCGTTAGCAACCCTTTACAATTTTTACAAAAAATGAATTGAAAAACAGGCATCCTTTTATAACTTTATTTATTTATTTATTTTTCTTGTTATATACTTCATAATGAATTGATTGAGGAATACTAAGAAGGTTGATGTCTAACTTCAAACAATGATTGAGGAAGAGGGTAGTGAATGATGTCCCGGGTCACTAAAGACCCGGGCTATGCTTTTAAGGGTAATAACTGAAATATTTTCTGACTGACACACAAAGAAAACATGTAAATTCACAAAACATAGCCAATCAGTCTTCTTCTGCACTCTCTCTCGCACCTGCGGGCTGCAACGAGCACAAAACTAAGAAAAATACCTTGTTTTTACATACCTCATCACGTTGCCATGAGGCTTCACCAAACGTCATGATTTGTATGGTTTGTGTGGCTTTGTGAAACCTGAATGATTTGTCATAATATCCGATTGTAAACTTCTACTCCACTGATGTTGTTTATTCAATCGGAGTGGGCAGAGTTAGTTGCAACATACTTCTGGCCTTTTAGTATGGCTTTTAGTATGAATATGTTAGTCTTACTGTTATCTATAAGCTAGAGTGCTACAAAACAATGAGAAAATTCACATTTAGAAGATATAAGCGTTCAAAACTTACAGTCTATTACCTCCGCCAATATGAATCAATGATTTTGATGACATCCAATCAAATGCTCTCTAGAATCTAAAGCACCCGCCCCTACATTATAAATAGACGCTGAAGATGCCGCTGAAATTGGTCACTTGTTAACACATTTTCTATATTGTGAATGGCACACAGTGCACTATATACGGGATAGGGAACAATTCAGACAGTGTTAATATGCTTTCCATTACACTGTCAGAAAAAAGGTACATTGCTGTCACTGGGCGGTACCTAAGGTACAAAACCGAAAAAGTACTAATATGTACCTTAAAGACACTAAAATGTACCTTAAAGGTACTAATACGCACTCTTAAAGTACTGATATGTACCTTTTAAGCTACTAATATGTACCATTTAGGGGTGAGTAAGGTACAAAGATGTACCTTTTCACTTTTGTACCTTAGGGTACCGCCCCAGTGACAGCACTGTACCTTTTTCTGAGAGTGTAGGGTAAATTAATCTCCGGTAGCTCCGGTCCAGAAACACGATAGCACAGTGCAGGCTCAGACCCAGACCACAAAACGTGCCTGACCCATTTGAATTCTGCACAAAATGCTATATTGTAAAGCAATATGGAGGAGATTAGGAGGAAACTGCTGCGGCTTTATCGAGCTCAATGGCTCCAGCCGAGCTGTGATATAAACGCTATTGGCTATTTTTAAAAAGGGGAGGAGCTGCTATCCTGTCTTCCTGTTTCAGTGGAAATCATGTCAACACATTGAATAATGCTGCGTGCTTCAAGGCACTTCAGTGGGACTTTAAAGGTTGTTTTTATAACTCTGATTGTGTTCATGTGAATGAAGGATGTCATATACACCTAGGATGGCTTGAGGGTGAGTAAATATTCACTTATTTACATTTTGGGTGAACTAACCCTTTAACTGGTTTGGGATCACGTAAGTGAAACGGATTATCGATAATAAAAAAATGTAGGGTGGAGTCTTGGTTCTATCCAATGATATTTGACTGAATGGAGGAAGATCTGAATGCGAGCTTGAAGTCAATTGTAAGAAAGGGGTGGAGTTTAAGTGGACTAATATCAGAGAGAAGTCTGTGACATTAAAATTGGCATTACATTTGATTAATTTTGCATCTACTGACATTGCTAAGTATAGTCTAGTTACAAATGTTTTGTCTCAACCACTATTATACTAGTCTTAGCTCTAATAATTTGCATTTTAATTGCACTGTTTAAATGTATTAAAATGGCTTTCAAAGAAAGAAGACGTCATGACAAAGAGCCAACAGTTTTGCATTGTTAGCAAGTTACTTTAATGTAGCCAAAAAAGGGCAGGCTATATGTATAATTATTTATTTCCTTATTTCTCTCTTCACATCATGTCTCCAATAACCTTTGGGATGTTACACATCGGCCAGGAAGCTGAGATCGACGGATCAAATGTTGTTGGCAGTCCCTCCTTTTAAGAAGAAGTCAAAGGGTGACTGAGCTTTGACAATAGTAAATCTTCCACTCTATGTTCGGCAGACTCCATTTATAGAGGGTTTTAGGTCTCAGTTGAAAACATATCTTTTTAACTTATAGCTTTTGAAGGAAGGGGATGAGTAATTGTCTCCGTGTGTCGGCATGATAAATGTTATTCGCTATTTGTGTGTAGGCATGTTAATTGTTTGGTATTTTTATTGCATTGTGCTTTTTATCTTTTTTGTTATTTACTCTTTGTCTACTTTTCTTCTAAAACAATTGTGAAGCACTTTGTGCTATATAATAAAAGTTGAAAGATAAACCTATTAAATTAAACAATAACGAAATACAAGAGGAAAGAATGTATAGACAGACAATGCACAGGTCCACAAAGGCAGTCTAATCACTCTGCAGTTTGTCACGTCCATTGGGACAAACAGGATATTGATCTCAGACAAATATACAAAACAATTTGTCTCTGTCAATGAGAAGCATTGGCATGTGTTTGGGTCTTTAGCCTTATAGAATAAAGAGATAGCTGTACCTTATAGCTGTAAACCCTAATGCTCAAAATAATTCATTGGTTTCAGTAGCTAACTCAAATTAAACAAATAGGTGATATAGCTTAGTTTGAGCACAGATATATGTTACATGTTTTATATTGCTGTACTCATTCAGTAAGTGCTATGCTATGCTAATGCTACATTGGGCCCTATTTTAACGATCTGAGTGTATGCTGCAGGTGCACTTTTGCTAGTTTAATGATGGAAAAAAAGGTTGGCCCGCCAGGCACATGGTCTAAAAGGGTTGTACCTGTTCTCTTAATGAGTCATGGGTGTGTTTTAGGCATAACATGCAAAAACCAATCAGAGACTCCCATTCCCTTTAAAAGCCAGTTCTAGTTCTTTTATTTATAAAGCACATTTAAAAACAGCATGAGGACTGACCAAAGTGCTGTACAAGTCATAAACACAACAGAAACCAAGTAACACATAAAAACAATTGCACTTGAACCATGGCAGATTCTCTATTTACATGGCCGAATTTGCGAGCTGAAAGACTGAACGTTTCTCCAGAGAGGAATCCATTTATTTTTAAAATTTAAAAATGTTTGTGTGGCCTGTGTGTGTAATATGCAGAGTGCATCCAAGTTGTACACCTGCCTATAGGCGCACATTACTAATGTTCCCTTTAAATAAAAAAAATACTGCACTATTGGCTTCAGACCAGGTTTTTAATGGTCAATGGCACAGTCGTTTTCAGTTGCCTCAAAATAGCAACGCACCTGAACACACCTCGTTTTCAGACCAGCACACCCATGGGCGAACAGATGGCGCAAGTTGCAATTTAACAACGTGGCGATGGATGTGAAAATGATAACTGCGTTGCGCTGAAACTAGCAAAAAACACATTGCATTTCACAGGGTAATAGGGCCCATTGTGTTACCAATTAGCAAGGTAGCATTTATTGAATTAGCTAGTAATTAGGATCAAAGTAGCCAAGTTTCCACAGCTAAAATATTTAAGTTGAGATTACATGATATTTTAAATGCATGAATTAGCTTACTAAAATATTTCAAGTTAAGAGCAATTAAAATGTATAAGATAAATGTACAAGATAAAAAAATAAGCAAGTTCTGCTAAAAATGTAAATTTCTTAACTTAAATTTTTTTTTTACTGTTTTAATTTTTTTTAGTTTTGCCAACTTATTCGGGTTTACAGTGTGTAGTGGGTAATATATAAATGTATCTCTGTTGTTTTATAAGGATGTGTTTTTCTCTCGCTATTTTTTTTTTCTTTTCGGATATTAAGACCTTAAGATGCCTTCTATAGCTTTCCCAGTTACATTATATTTCCTTAGATGTTACTTTGTTCAGCCCTGTATTTGTGATTTAATTTCATAAATATAAGTTTGAATGTTTTCCCTAGCAATATTTCCAGTGCATACTAAAGAGCGTTCTTAATCCTCCTGTCAGAGGAATAATGCAAAGTGGGCACAGTACCTGGGGTGTGACGTTCGTGCAACGCCTCAGCTGCCCCAGTTACACCTCCAGACTGGGAGAGCAGTGGGAGCAATGATCAATAAAGCTGCTGATCAATCGTGCCCTCTCCTTTTTCTTATTCAAGGCTGAGGAACCCACTCCACTCTTGACGTAGCACTTATTTTGCAAACTGGGCTTCCTGTCCTCATTATTGTAAAGCCAAAGGAGACTGCTGATCACTCCTCTGGAAGCTCAGAGTGGGGCGAGCATCCATCATTCGTCCTGAGGACCTGACACTGAGGCTTTTGATGGGTTCTTGCCAGAACTCTGTCAGGAGAATGATTAACATACTGCCGAATACCCTTTCCAACCTAACTAGACCTGCCACCTCTCATTCACAGGGTAATGGTCAGGAGTCATCAGTTCTACCGCCTGTCTATGACAGCCTGACAAGATGAAGGTTTGCAGCGAAGCACAACTGTCTTCACGTGTGACTGAAATTATAACAAATGATAGTAAGTTGACAGCTGTCTTTGCACTGATCACCTTTTCTGTTGAAAGTGTTTCTCAATTCAAAGACTGAAATACACACTAAACCACCTTGTAAATCAGACGCTGTAAAAAGAGGACACATGCTGCTATTACCAATTTCATGATCTGAAAAAAATATTTTATTGGTGTAGCTCAATGTGAGGTTAATTTAGACATAAATATCTGACCATTAAATGTAGATAATTCAACCCTGCAATTTAAGAAAATATCCTAACACAATTAACACACTCTTGCCTAAGAAAAATCGGCTATTAAATCAATTATAGCTTAATTAACGTAAATATTTAAAACAACAACATTGGTGGTGGTGGTGATGATGATGATGATGTGCACATTATGTTGAATCCAATAAAACAGTGCATAATTTAATAGGAAAAAGAAATCTGGCCAGTTTATTTGCTCATTAAATTATTTTATTATTTCCCTAAGGGCTGAATTTCATTGTTATCTACTTCTAATCTACTGTAATATGTTTTATAAATGTAATTGAATTTTTAATTTAGTTTGGATTGCTTCAATTAATTTTTAATTATGAAGCCATGTGTTTGTTTGTTTTCCAATTATATTTTAGTATTTTATCATTTTGTCTCATTGTTCATTTTTTATCAACCTTTTTCAGCTAGTATTTTATATTTTTAATACTCTTTATTATGAAAGGCCAGGAGACAGCATAGTCAATATATGGACATGAAAGAAGTATGAAGAAAAGGATAGTGTCACATTTATGATTCCCCTTTACTCCCAGTAACAATTGTGGACTCCCTTTGCAAGTCGGGTTTATCGCGTGAACTTCTGAACTTCTATTATTTTGACCACTGTGTAAACACAAACTGAAAACAGTTCTGATACCATGGAAACACCTGATATTGCTTATGTAATGTCTTAAAAAAGCTTCATTGTTTCTGGATCCCAAACCAGACTCAATGGTAGCAATGAGATGTTCAACACTGGAATGCCAAACACAAATGTGTAGCTATTTTTTTGTTTTGTTTTTGTAATATACATATTATAGTATAATACTATATTAAATTAAAATACAAACAAGTTTTAAGACCATACAAAACAGCCCATTATAATACAAAGTATAAAACAATATAAACACACATTACAAAGTAATAAAATGGCCACACAAACTTAACAAAATACAATACAGCAAAATGTAGAAACAGTCATAACGTCATATCACATAAATTATATTTTATATTATGTATTATATTGTTACATTTCCATTTAAACATGTTTATTTTTGTAATAAGTGATCATTCATTTTGATGAGACAGTAACACCTTAGTTTAGGGTCCAATGGGGTTAATAAAGGCCTTCTGAAGTGAACCAATGGGTTTTTTTTGTAAGAAATATTTATATAAGAGATATTTATAACTTATAATCACTATAATTATTACAACATATAATAATTATAAACTATAATTATAAATTACACCAATCAGGCACCTTCCTAATATTGTGTTGGTCCCCCTTTTGCTGCCAAAACAGCCCTGATACATCAAGGCATGGACTCCCCTAGACCCCTGAAGGTGTGCTGTAGTATCTGGCACCAAGATGTTAGCAGCAGATCCTTTAAGTCTTGTAAGTTGCATGGTGGGGTCGGACATGTTTGTTCAGCACATCCCACAGATGCTTGATTGGATGGAGATCTGGGGAATTTGGAGGCCAAGTCAACACCTCAAACTTGTTGTGCTCCTCAAACCATTCCTGAACCATTTTTGCTTTGTGGCAGGGCGCATTATCCTGCTGAAAGAGGCCACAGCCACCAGGGAATACCGTTTTCATGAAAGGATGTACATGGTATGAACAATGCTAAGGTAAGTGTCAAAGTAACATCCACATGGATGGAAGGACCCAGGACCACTTTTGATACTGACCACTGCAGACCGGGAACACCCCACAAGAGCTGCAGTTTTGGAGATGCTCTGACCCAGTTGTCTATAGACATCACAATTTGGCCCTCGTCGAACTCGCTAAAATTCTTACGCTTGGCCATTTTTCCTTTTTCTGACACATCAACTTTGTGGACAAAATGTTCACTTGCTACCTAATATACAGTGGGTACGGAAAGTATTCAGACCCCCTTAAATTGTTCACTCTTTGTTATATTGCAGCCATTTGGTAAAATCATTTAAGTTCTTTTTTTTTTATTAATGTACACACAGCACCCCATATTGACAGAAAAACACAGAATTGTTGACATTTTTGCAGATTTATTAAAAAAGAAAAACTGAAATATCACATGGTTCTAAGTATTCAGACCCTTTGCTGTGACACTCATATATTTCACTCAGGTGCTGTCCATTTCTTCTGATCATCCTTGAGATGGTTCTACACCTTCATTTGAGTCCAGCTGTGTTTGATTATACAGATTGGACTTGATTAGGAAAGTCTATATAAGACCTTACAGCTCACAGTGCATGTCAGAGCAAATGAGAATCATGAGGTCAAAGGAACTGCCTGAAGAGCTCAGAGACAGAATTGTGGCAAGGCACAGATCTGGCCAAGGTTACAAAAACATTTTTGCTGCACTTAAGGTTCCTAAGAGCGCAGTAGCCTCCATAATCCTTAAATGGAAGACATTTGGGACGACCAGAACCCTTCCTAGAGCTGGCTGTCCGGCCAAACTGAGCTACCGGAGGAGAAGAGCCTTGTTGAAAGAGGTAAAGAAGAACCCAAAGATCACTGTGGCTGAGCTCCAGAGATGCAGTCAGCAGATGGGAGAAAGTTGTAGAAAGTCAACCATTACTGCAGCCCTCCACCAGTCGGGGCTTTATGGCAGAGTGGCCGACGGAAACCTCTCCTCAGAGCAAGACACATGAAAGCCCACATGGAGTTTGCTAAAAATACACCTGAAGGACTTCAAGATGGTGAGAAATAAGATTTTCTGGTCTGATGAGACCAAGATATAACTTGTTGGCCTTAATTCTAAGCGGTATGTGTGGAGAAAACCAGGCACTGCTCATCACCTGTCCAATACAGTCCCAACAGTGAAGCACGGTGGTGGCAGCATCATGCTGTGGGGGTGTTATTCAGCTGCAGGGACAGGACGACTGGTTGCAATCGAGGAAAAGATGAATGTGGCCCAGCACAGGGATATCCTGGATGAAAACTTACTCGAGAGTGCTCAAGACCTCAGACTGGGCCAAAGGTTCACCTTCCAACAGGACAATGACCCTAAGCACACAGCTAAAATAATGAAGGAGTGGCTTCACAACAACTCCGTGACTGTTCTTGAATGCCCAGCCAGAGCCCTGACTTAAACCCAATTGAGCATCTCTGGAGAGACCTGAAAATGGCTGTCCAGCGTTTACCATCCAACCTGACAGAACTGGAGAGGATCTGCAAGGAGGAATGGCAGAGGATCCCCAAATCCAGGTGTGAAAAACCTGTTGTATCTTTCCCAAAAAGACTCATGGCTGTATTAGATAAAAGGGGGCTTCTACTAAATACTGAGCAAAGGGTCTGAATACTTAGGACCATGTGATATTTCCGTTTTTCTTTTTTAATAAATGTGCAAAAATGTCAACAATCCTAAGTTTTTCTGTCAATACGTGGTCCTGTGTGTACATTAATGAGAAAAAAAAGAATTTAAATGATTTTAGCAAATGGCTGCAATATAACAGAGTGAAAAATTTAAAGGGGTCTGAATACTTTCCCACCCACTAACAGGTGCGGTGATGAAGAGATATTCACTTCACCTGTCGGTGGTCATAATGTTATGCCGGATAGGTGTATAATCACTGGTTTCCGGTAATGGGCGTACGCGAGTTGCATCTCAGTGGAAGCGTGACCTCTGACCTGATGCGTGAAGTATTGATAAACATAAAAGCACAAAGGATAGATTAAAACAAAACACTGGTCACAAATTAGAAGTCTAAACGAGAATCTTTAAAGTGACAAATCAGAGGAGCTTGAGTTTGTTGCCCAGACCTATTTGTTTGAATCACAAAGGTGTATACTGTAAAAGGGGAAAAATTGGAATCACTGATGAAGAATTATTAATTATGTAGACGAGCGTTTGAATTCATACAGGAGTAACGTGGTTCTGCCATGCAGGGCACTTCTGTGGAAAACTACTGAAGGATTGTTTTGACAACGAGGGTAAAAGAGATTGTGACTTCTGCTACACTCGATGCAGGCACTGATGACTGTGTTGACTGTGGTTCTTTCTTGCAAGAAATAAATCTTTATAAAGACAATTGGCTAAGGTTTGTCTCTTATCCAGTAATGCTACGGAGTTCATTTTAATTGCCATTACAACTGTCACCTAAACTTACGATACATCCTGCATCGACAGGTCAGAGGTCGCTTTTCCATCGGAACTAGACTCACGTACGGCCTTTACCAGAAGCCAGTGATTTATAAAGTTATAAATATGGATATTTTTCTTACAGACACGCATCGCTTTGCTTTTCAGAAGGCCTTTATTAAGTCATCCTAGGTGTATATGACATTCTTCTTTCAGCCAAACACGAGTTATATAAAAAAAAAAATATCATGGCTCTGCCAAGCTTTATAATGGGAGTGAACGGTATCTTAGATTTTGAAGCCCAAAAAAGTGCATCCATCCATCATAAAAGTAATCCACATGGGTCCAGTGTGTTAAATTATAGGATAATTTTCATTTTTGGATGAACTATCCCTTTAAGAACTAGTTTGACAGTGAGATAAAATTAAATCATCTTAATTTTCTGATTCAAATTAGTCAAATCTATATTTTAATGTAACTACATTTTAATTTTAAGACTAGTATATAAAATTTTTATTTCTTATGCATATGTTCAGATTATTTTATTATTATTTTATTTTATTATTTTAATACCTTTTCTATGTAACGCACTTTGAATTACCATTGTGTATGAAATGTGCTATATAAATAAACTTGCCTTTCCTTACGCGACCACAACATGTCAAATTTTGTGTTTTGCTTATCCAGCATTGTTCAAAAAACCATGGAAACGCAACTGAGCCTCAAACTGTCCATAGGAATATTTTAAAACAACAACTTAAAGAGTGTTTAAAGATTTCCCTTTGCTTTATCATGTTTGTGAATGTTTGCAGAGTTTGCCCATATATTTTACACCCATATTTTCCTTCACTATATGTACATTTCAATTGATTTCATCATTCTACTGCTAACTCAAGCCAGCGACTGTGGTGACTGGCTGCACAGTATATGCCTCCAAACAAACGTATTACTTCACATAACTAGCACTTGTTTTGTGCAATGATGACTTCGAATAAAAACTGGATGTTTCTTAGCAGTGCAGGCCGATCTTTGGCGATCCTGGTTTCCCCTGTGAAACCTGACCTGTGTGCATTGGTCCAGAATGCTTGGTTTTATTATGGAAGGCTTCAGCGGTGCCACCTTCTAACCATTCTATTGTGTGTTTAGAGAGGGAAAGGATTATGTGGTCATGTTTAAAAAGCTGGGGAAATAACTCCCCTTTGCAAAATGCTTAAATGGTGGCCATAGAATGGGATCCTGCTTTTTTCTGCATTAGGGAACTTTGGGCTTCGCCCTTCAGGTTGCTCTAGTCACCTGGTGTCTTTGCCACCCAGCAGGACACGCTTTCATCTTTTGTTGTGGAGCAGGGAATGGGCGGTGTTTTGCCATGCAGCTGGTTGAGACCACCGGTTCCCAAACCTCCCTTCTACCCCATGCAGCCAAACCAACCTCCAATATTCAGCCACAAAACATCACAGGGAAAAAAAACGTATGCTGCATTTAACAAACCTTGTGAGGATCAATGGTAATTGTAAAACACAAAGACTAAGTTCAGCCTCATGCAGTATCCAGTTTATAATTTCTATATACACTGTATATGCATATACATATATTCTGTATATATGAAAGCAAATAAACTTATATTTTCAAATACACATAATTAAACATTCAAGACCATGCTTAATATTCCTCAAAAACTGAAGACTGGAGTAATGGCTGCTATAAATTCAGCTTTGTGTCACAGGAATAAATTACATTTTAAAATATATTACAATAGAAAACAGTCATTTTAAATTGTAAAAATATTTCACAATATTTGCTGCATTTTGTGATCAAATAAATGCAGCCTTAAGAGATTCATTTCAAAAACATTACCAAATCTTCCCGACCCCAGACTTTTGAACAGCAGTGAAAAGCACCCAAAGTTAAAGATAATAATTGTGTCTTAAGTGTCTAAAGGCTCACGTGGCATTCACACCACCATATCTAACGGCAACAAGCTACGGATGCAGAATGTGGGACTCTTTATTGGATAAGTGGAGTTCCTTTGTGCTTTTGAACTTAAGATAGCCCGTTGGGATCTTAATCACTGGCTTTCGGAGGTAACCAGTGTTCAGAGGCAAAGGATAAAGAAGCCGCAGCCATTCAAGGAGCTGTTGATCTAGACCTCATTGTTCTCGCCACTATGGCTTGGGTAAGCAAGGTAAATAAATGGCAAACAAAAGGCGGTGCTTCACAGCAAAGCAGGCTCTGTGGGGGGTTCATGTTCTTAGACTGCATGGGCTGAGGCCTACAGCCTTCATTATGAGTGCCACTCGCACCTATGAGGACCGCATGTCCCCACTGTCCCTCGCCAGACATAGGTCTGTCACAGCGGCTCCGACAAGGAAAATGGCACAATTAGCACTGTATTCCCCTGTCAACAACACCTGTAGGAATACATTCTTAAAAACAGCTCATCATGATCCCTAGACCATTTAGTAATACGCTGTTTTTATTTGATCCATATAATTTCCCCAAAAGGGCACGGTTAAAAGGTCTGAATGTCATTGTGTTAGACACAAAAATATAGGCTACTAAAACTTAGAAATAAGCACGACAACGATGTACTAAAAACTGTTTTTCACGTACAGACGACACTATTGTCAAAGCGAACCCCGTTCACAGGGATCCACGGAAACAGTTCAAAAGGCTGTATTACTCATGCCAGGCCAGTAGTTGGCGATGTCACTTTGTAAAGAAACACTACAAACCAACAGACTGAACATGTAATACACATGAGGGATTCTATAATTGGAGATACATTTCAAGTTAAGGGAAAATAATTTCTGTTAGTGAACAGGTTTTCCTGTATTTTTATTGAAGACATATTCAATTTTAATAATTCAGCGCTTGCCAAACACGTTACTTCCTTTTTTTTACTTTTAACGAAAAAGTAATTTCTTTATAGTATTATTTGTCAGCTCTGTTACAGACCAATTTGGCAATGTGTCAAAATAACATTGGTAACAGAGTTTGACGGTAACAGAATTGACATTTTTAAACTTTTTAGCCAAAAACTCTACTAGCTAGCACAAATGCTAAGAAATGTGTGATCAGTGCATTCTGTTTACCTTTTGATATTGTGGTAACAATTTTGACTTTTTAGATTCAAATATTTTCTCAGAGAGCGCACACATACCTTTCATATCAGTGAGGGAAAGTGACATCATTTCCTGTATCTTAGTTGTGGGAGATAATTCCACCAATTTAAAGGCAAAGTATGATACGGTACCAGAATTGACAAAAGATTTACGGACACACATTTATATAAAATAAAAGTGATTTTTAAACGAATTACAAAAAGAAAAGCAAAATCAAAATATTTTGATTAATTGATTGACTAATTCGGACAAGAAGAAATCATGATATCAGCTATATAAGACAACAGAAAATATTATGCTGTTATAGACTGTAACATCTTGTGGTCCATGAGAATGAGTAAGAAAATATTAAAATAATAAAAAAATATAACCATTTGGAAAAGAATAACTTTGGACACCAAATATACCTGCCATTATAGAATCACCCACATGCGCATGATGTCACTGTTTTCACAAATTTACACGGAGACAATAATGGTATCGTTCTCAAAAAACTCAATGGTTCACATTTAATCAACTGGTCTTAAGCTATGTTTTATGAAGCAGTGCTATGTTAGTATTATTTATATACATTAGAGTTTAGAAACAGCTTTTTTATATTTTCAATGTTTTTTTATTTTATTTTTTTATTTTTTTTAGGTTAATCTTCTGTCATTTTGTTGTGATTTTATTTATATATATATATATATATATATATATATATATATATATATATATATATATATATATATATATATATATATATATATATATATATATATATATATATATATATATATATATTACTATTTAGGTTTAATTTATTTCGATTTTAGTTTTAGTTCAGTTTTAATATTTATTTATGTCCACCCTAGTGGGAAAAAAATTAAATTAAAAAAATAATAATAATAATCTATACCAATATGTAAACCTATACAACATCCATACATTAAAATACATTTATTTCATACTTGAGTAGGACAAATCTATCAACATAATTATATTACTTAAGACTTACTGATATGTAAGTAAATACATATTAATGAACTTAATGAACTAAAATGTATGAATAGTATGATCACTATAATATCAGTCTTATGCAAGATATTTAAAGTGTACCTGAAGTATACTTGCAATAGTTCACTTTAGCTCAATCAAATATACTCTATAAAGTATATATTTAGTTGGACAACTAAAGTGCATTAAGTACAAAATTAGTTATCAATTTGGTATACCAAAAGCACAATTGCAGCGTATTTATAATAAGTATATGTAAATGTATTTGTGGTATTAGCATAAAATAAATGTAATATAAAAGCATAAATGTAAATGTATACAAATACATGATTTTGTATTTATTTTTCACTAGCACGTCAGTTAGCAACATTTCTAATTTCATTTAGTTTATTTATTTTTTCATCTTATTTTATTTTAGCTTTATTTTAATTAACACAATGTTTAGTTTTAGGTAAAAAATGAACTAACATGATCCACTAATGTTTGACAACCATAAACCGTCTCAAAACATTTGGTTTTACATATTTTCATATTTGAACAGCATGTCTTGATAATTACAACCTTATGTATAATTTATAACTTAATTTTCTTTTTGTGACATGTTTTCTTTCATTTTTTTTAAATATTTTGTTACATGATGCAAATACATTAATAGGTAATTCTTCAATTATGGGCACGCTTGCCTTGTGGATGTTTAGAAAATAAATTCTCTTGAAACACTTTTCATACTCTCACTAGCTTATTCAATTTATCCACTATAACAATGCCCAAATGTTGACTCGTACATCATTAGAGGATTCAACCATTCAAAAAATAATAATAATAATTAAATAATTTCACCATGCGCATCTTAAATTATTATAGCATTTAATAACATTCTGTAATGGAAATGACTTATGATCTTATGTGATTAAATGTTATATTTAACTTTCATGAACAAAAATGGCTGATAAATTGTTCTATGGCTGAAGTTAGCTATCCTAAATACACACAAATAAAATAAGTTTTGCATAATTTGACAAAATCGGAAAACCTGGAATTGTCACACAAGAATATTTTAATATTTACCTTAATTCATCTCATATTTCATCTCAACCTCTACTTTTGCCACCTCAATAAACAGGAACAATAACATTGGGGCAAAAGTGTTCGGTATAATAAAAGTGTGGTGTAGCCATATTTCTAAAACTGATATACATTATTTGCACACAATAGAAACATTTTTATGATGGATTTCCATAGTTTATATTCTGGGACTGGGTAAAATGACAGTATATACATAATTTGATAGCATGGGTATGGTAAAATGTTTCAATGTGATCTACACTGACATTTACTGATTTAAAAAAAAGAAATGAATACTTCATCAAGAATGCATTAAATCAAAGTAACACAGCAAAGTAACAAAGTAAAATATATAATGATATAATAATGATACTGAAAATTCAGCTCGGCCATCACAGGAATAAATTACACAATTTAAAATATAATGAAATAAAAATAAAAAGTTATTTTAAATTGTAATAATGTTCCACAATTATACTGTTTCATATTTGTTCAAATACACGAAGCCCTTGTGAGCATAAGAGACTTCTTTAAAAAAAACTTTACAGCCCCCTTACTTGTAACAAAATTTTAAAAAGTGTCTTACGTCTCTAGAGACTTTTGGGGTATTGTACATTAATGTGATTAATGCTATTCTGACACAGAAGCTGTATAGAAGCTATTTTATTAGATAGGCTAGGATTCATATGAATTGCATTCATTTCACGGTTTATATTTCATCAAAACTGCATTCAGCTCTTAGCAAGTTGAGGAACAAGCACAAATGTCATTAGTCTTGCCTTAGGCAGCTTCTATCATATCCCTTCTTCTATCATATCACCATTTAAAGGGATTATGATGCTACCTATGGGGGTTGACTACGGGTAGTATATAGTTATGAAGCCTTTATTTGTCAATTACATTATCTTACAAATGTCAGGGGATTCAGCTGTGCCATCTGGTGTTAGTGGTGAAAGTCATGTGACCAGAGATATGCACTGGCATGTGCATGAAGTGTCCCTAAAAATAGCTAATGAGATATTAGGACATTAAATCTGGACATATTTAGCCTGATTTAGAATGTAAACATGTTAAACCATTGGAAAGATAATATGGGAAAGAAGCAGAGAAAGACGAGAAAAGGAAGCAGAATATTGATAAAAGTAAATGAATGCCACATCTTTTATACTCATGGAAACCCTTCACAGATGGTAGAGTAAAAAGCTGTCTAATTGCGAAGAAATTGTCGATGATTTAGAAGGAACCACGACGAAGGACCAAACTCCAGTTCATGTACATGTGTGTGACTGGAAACCTGGAGCACAAGGAAGTACAGCAGCACCATTTCTGTTTTGACCTGGGCTAGAGATTTATAGTGGATACATTAAATAAGCTAGTGAGAGTGTGAAAAGTGTTTTAAGAGAGTTTATTTTCTAAACATCCACAAGGCAACCAACCACCCAGAGCAAACGCTTTTATACCTCTGGTAACATTTGAACAATGTTCTGGCACCCGTCGACAGTCCCCTAGTTTTACATGAACATAATGTTCCTGAAGTGGGAGAAATGGGTACAATTCTGGGGTGTTATACATTTGATTAGTATGATATTGCATTTGTGCAGATGATTTTAGGGATTGGTTTGTGTGTAACATGTCGTGCAACAAGTTTGATTTGCATTGTGTCACACTGTCCAGCTGTACAAAAATCCGCAAGCTCGCTGAGATCTCAGACATGATTGAAAGCGGTCATTTGCTCAAATTTGTGCAAGCGTCCCCAATATATTTTGAATTAGAGTTTAATCAAATGAAGAAAAGAGAATCATTTGCACACATGAACTGACACAAATGCTCACTGAACCCTCCATAATAAGGGTTTGCACGGGTGACAGTGGCTTCACTCATCTCACACCCTCATTTTAGTCGAAAGACAAAGAGTAAAAAAACTAGAAAGAGCTTTGTTTGAAAGAACAAAAGTCGTCTTTCGAAATTATGAAAATGCACAAAAAAAGGGAGTTCCCTTCTCTTCCAATGCGCCATCAATCATTCCCAACTCTCAGTGTCCATTGCAATGCAATCTGTGGGCATTTGAGAGCGGAGATGTCAGTCAAAATGGCAGTTCTGTTCATCTGTCAATTGAAGAGTAATTGCTCTGTCTGTCTATTATTGCGTGAATTATATTCTCTTGGAGAACTTTTAAATATCATCTCTTAAAGAATAAAAAAAAACGGAAAGCCCATCTTGTTACGCACCATCTGCATTTGCCCCTCAACAACGTGGAAATAGCCAGACGTGGCGCAAGTCCGGGGGGAGACCGTCCGCCCGCCTGCCTTTGGCCGAGTGTCACACGGCCCATTGAGAGGATTTATGCTTGTGTACTTTATTTTGTTTTGTATAAACAACGGCGCTACGCAGTACCTTTATCGGCCGCGGCGCGTTGTGATTATTCCTCCCTAAAGTCCTCCCATCTGTCCCCGATTCTGTAGCCCGAGCCTCTTTCATAGGCCTGACAGGGAGTAGCGCTGCAAAAAAGTAAACTGGTAGGGGGCCCTCATTTCACAAACCCTCGATTGTGCTCTTCCGAAGCAAAGCACTCTTCTATAGCTTTTGATAGGCTTTCAATCCCAGCCCCACTGACAAGGTTTTCTTTAGGAGGAGTAGGAGTTGTGGCTTTTTTGGCTCTGGGGTAGGGGGGCTTACCGCAGAGACTTAAGCGAGAGCAGAGGTGATTTCTTCGGGGAGGGGGGCCGCCGGTGGAAAGGAAAAACTGCAGCAGATGGGGCTGATTGTGCTCCCTACGCAAATTAAGGAGAGAGACATCTGCAGCCGCAACATACTGGTGGTCCGAGGCAATTAAGGCAGGGGCGAGGGGGCGCAGGACAGAGGAAAAGACAGTCCTGCCTGCCGGTGCATAGAGATGAAGTCAGGCTCACATTACAATGAGCCGGGCTACAATAGAGAGAGCCGTCCAAGTGGAGATGGGGGGGACGAGCGGGGGGTTGAAGATTAATGTACGGAGAAGCCGGCAACAACACTTTGTGCAGCCAAAATAAGAGGTGGGGCCTTCGGGGCTGAATTGAGCCCGAGTTATAAAGTGTGTCCTTTTCTGCTGTCTTCCCCATTCGAGGCCTGAGGTCATTTACAGAGGTGACAGCTTAGACGTGCACTGTTGTGGATTTAATGTGGAGCGTTTTCCCCCATTTTTCTCCCCACCCGTCCCCCTTCAGCTCTGGAGAGGTGACGTGACAAAGCGGGGTCATCACCGGGATTAGACCCCTTTAGCGTTGCCTTTATTTATCGACTGGGTGCTGAGGGGGAAATTCGGGCAGAGCGAAGAATGCCGCCATGGTGTTTACAGGCTCATCCCTCCAGGGATATATGTGTGCAACAATGCTGTCCCCATGCAGATTTGCATAATTCAGGCACATCTAAACAGGCTCAAGTTGTTTTAAATAACTGGGGCAACTAACAGGATGCAATTGTTTTGTGGGGGACGTTCTGGCTAACTAAAGACAAATCGTACTCTCATTAGTGCGAACGCACGCCGCGATCATGAAAAATGTGCAGGTGCACTGACACTTTTCAAGGTCACATAGAAATAGTGAACAAATACACTTGTTTGTTTAAGGGACAGTCAAACTAAGCACGCAAAATTTCTTCAGGTCGTGAAATGTCAACACACTCTTTTTTTTAAAACATAAATTCAACATAAATAAATAATAAAATCAAAATACAATCAACTCCACTTTCCTGCAAGACCGCAAACCTGCAGCTTTACAGTTTGTTCTTTTAATGCAGCTAAAAGGTCACGCCTTGATGTATCGATCTTCTGTTGGGCATGCGTTTTCACGTGATACGAATTCGCAGGTCTTGAACTTTGGAACACTGCGAAAGGCCAAACTTCTTTGCATGAGCTTGCATTTCTGGTTTCCAGCATTCGAATGTAGTTTAGTGTGGCCGCTCCTTTATGCATGTTATATTTACTTCATCTCAAACTACAGTATTGTTTTGCAAAGAAAAAATTTAAAGAAAAGTAAAAACGTATATATGGTGCTAGTATAAGTACAAGATCCCTTTCGAGGTGCTGAAATGTCTCTCCATGTGTTGCTGCTATCAACTGGTTTTAATATTCTGGGAGTTTAATAAAGAATTGTGACAATTTGTCATAGTTGTGCTGCTTTATAGTTTCGTGGAAACAAATTTCAACATTGATAAGATATTTCTTAAGAAGCAAATCATTTCTGAAGGATGTGATACTGAAGACTGGAGTAATGATGCTGAAAATTCAGCTTAAATAAATTACATAGTAATAGGCTACTGATCAGGCATTACATTATGACCACTGACAGGTCAAGTGAACAACACTGATTATCTCTATCACGGCACCTGTTAGTGGGTGTGATATATATTAGGCAGCAAGTGAACATTTTGTCCTCAAAGTTGATGGCTGTGTCCGAAAGGCAGCTGACTTGTTGCCTCTTATGACTTGTAAGGCAGCGTTTGTGCATGAAGGCACACTTCTGAGGCAGTCTAACAGTTTAATGATCTACAGCTAAATAGAGAGAGCTTTGGTGAGAACTAATCAAATATTTAATTACTACATTAGTAATTTCTCGCTAGAAATGACATCAGAAGTGGAAAAAATTGGTTAAAAAAATGAACATTTACCCACAAACTGACCAGCAAACAACACTTTCTAACGCTATCATTTTTTTCTAGCTCATCTGTCACAGAATAGAACTCATAGGATTGTGGGATATCAAAGGCAGCGAAGGATACATTTATGCAGCTTTCAAAAATCGATCAGATGAAGGTCTCTCAGGAGCTGACATTAGATTCGGACGTGCCATGATGCCTGACTACCTTGAAATGTGTCCTCCGAAGGCAGCATTTTACAGGTTTCGGAAGTGTTAGAAGCTGGAAAAAATCGGCAAGCGTAAGAATTTGAGCGAGTTTGACAAGGGCCAAATTGTGATGACTAGTCGACTGGGTCAGAGCCTCTCCAAAACTGCAGCTCTTGTGGGGTGTTCCTGGTCTGCAGTGGTCAGTATCTATCAAAAGTGGTCCAAGGAAGGAACAGTGGTGAACCGGCGACAGGGTCATGGGTGGCCAAGGCTCATTGATGCACATGGGGGAGCGAAGGCCGGCCCGTGTGGTTCGATCAAACAGACAAGCTACTGTAGCTCAAATTGCTCAAGAAGTTAATGCTGGTTCTGATAGAAAGGTGTCTGAATACACAGTGCATCACAGTTTGTTGCGTATGGAGCTGCATAGCCCAGACCAGTCCGGGTGCCCTTGCTGACCCCTGTCCACCACCGAAAGCACCAACAGTGGGCACGTTAGCATCAGAACTGGACCACGTAGTAATGGAAGAATATGGTCTGGTCTGATGAATCACATACAGTGTGATGCTTTGGGCAATGTTCTGCTGGGAAACCTTGGGTCCTACCATCCATGTTGATGTTACTTTGACACATACCACCTACCTAAGCATTGTTGCATACCATGTACACCCTTTCATGGAAACGGTATTCCCTGGTGGCTGTGGCCTTTTCAGCAGGATAATACACCCTGCCACAAAGCAAAAATGGTTCAGGAAAGGTTTGAGGAGCACAAGCATATGTGGGATGTGCTAAACTAACAAGTCCGATCCATGGACACAACTTACAGGACTTAACGGATCTGCTGCTAACATCTTGGTGCCAGATACCACAACACACCTTCAGGGATCTAGCGGAGTCCAAGTCTCGATGGGTCAGGGTTTTTTGGCAGCAAAAGGGGGACCAACACAATATTAGGAAGGTGGTCATAATGTTATGCCTGACCGTGTATATTCAAATAGAAAATAGTTATTTTAAATTGCAGTAATATTTCACAATATTACTGTATTGTTTATTTTTGGTCAAATAATGCAGCCTTGGTGAGTTTAAGAAACTTAATCTTATTGACCCCAAACTTCTGAACGGTAGCATACAGAAATCAAATAAAGCCTCTGTCAAACATTGAAAATCAATGGAAAATGGCCTAAAATTGTTAATTAAAATTTAATTTCTTAGGCTAAAGCTTGCTTTTCTCCAAATAGCATCTCTAAACAATAACTATGTATTCAAAAGCCTTACTTAGCTGTCTGTGGCGCCCCTTGACACTACAATATAGAGTGTGATCCAAATAGTTTGAGGATTTGGAAACATGATCATCTGATTTTACACATGAATTCACTCAGCTGCCGTAATAAAGCAAAAGCAGATCAAACCCAATACTAAGACATTCTGAAATTCATGAAAGTCTTTAAATCCAACTTTTGGTTGCAATTTATTTTACAGTACGTGCACTTGTTTACTTGCAGTGTACTTACCTAAGAAAGTACTGTTTAATAACAATATGAGTCAAGGTTAGGTTTCGGAGTAGGTTCAGGGTTAGTTCCAAGTCATTGCCCAGTTATTGTAATTACTATAGTATGTACATGGGGAACAGGACTGTAAAATTAAGTGCTACCCAACTTTTTTACTCAAACTGTTATGCTGATGTTATAATTTGTCATGAAACATTTCATATTACATATTAATAGAAGCATTTTCACTAGTGCTCTCGGACTCATTGTTTGTGTGTCGCTCCAAAATCAGACCGACTGTACTCCAGGGTCATATTAAAAGAGTGTTAAGGGTTTGGTTTGTGACCATCTAATTCAAATCCTAATTACCAGGCCAAAGAACAACTATAATGGCGGTTATCCGAGAGGCTCCCTTGTCTTTGAAGAAATGCTACTCAGACAAAAGTCCCAATTACACCCAATTGTCGTGGGGCTTGAAACAGGCAGCGCCTCCTCGAGACTGAAACGAAATCCTGGTCTGCGGTAAGCCTGCGGTTTCTTCACCTTTTTGTAGCTTCTATCTCTCCATTGGGTCAGACACCCCGAGTGTGAGGCTTGCTTCAAAAACACTGTTAAATGGGTGTAGATTCCCCCTTCAGATTCACACTGAAGGAGTCCGCTTTCAAAGACACACTAGAGGATCCTTTTGAAGAGCGAGCAGCCCGAGGTTACTCATCCATGGACTCAATGAATCCTTTCAGAGCGGGGTACTCATACACAGACAGACTCAACAATAAGTGTTTGCTCACAAGAGGGTGCCCAGTGCAAGAAGACCGAGCCGTGTCATCACTCGACAACTGTCCATCATCTCAACATTAGCTTACAAGGTGATTCAACAGCCCCAAAGAGAAAGAAACACTTGAGTATGATTTGACGTTGTTGCATTTTCCTCAATTGATTCATGGATTCATGAACAGAGATATCAGTCCTGAGAGCATGCATAGAGATAATAACGATTTTTTTGGTCACATGAGCATTAGATTGACAATCTTGACAACAAATCCTCATATAATCAGCTTTTTTGTACAGAAAGAAGTACAGAACTGACACACTGACACAAAGGCTCACTAAGGAACTTCTATACTCCAACATTGTTCAGCTTGCGGCCCGAGCAGCTTGCGTTCAACTTCATGATTTAGCGTTTTTTTTTGTCCCCTTGTACTCGATGAAGGACTAAAACCCTGAGGATATTTTTCCTCCTGCTTTTGGAGGAGCTGATGTTTCTTATGATTGTTCACTGAAGTGAATCAGCCACCACAAAACACTGCAGCACATTGAGACCACTAGCAGAGGGCACAAGGAAGGTGACGAATTGGCAGTGAGAATGAACTTAATCCTCTAAGCTCTTGTCGGGGCTTGTCTTTGCTGTCCCTTCTTCCCTAGAAAAGACCCCAAACTTACAAAGCAACTCAAACAAGAGCTCCCACTCTGAGCCTGCTGAATGCTCACAGAAAGAAAGAAAAAAACCTTGTACATATCTGTGTGTTCTGCCAACTGTATGAGGAATGAGCTTGCAGCTGCAATTTTCCTGTCAAATTTGGAATTGGTAACAGTAGAAATATTTCAATGAATACAAGGCTTAAAGCAATGAGTCTGCCATCTTTGGGACATGTTTAAATATAGTTGAGAACCCTGATTTGTGGGATTTTGCTACTTTATAGCAGTAAATAAACATCAAACTAGACATTTATACAATAAAAAAAATACAATACATTTATTTATTTATTTATATATATATATATATATATATATATATATATATATATATATATATATATATATATAATAGGTCATAGAAAGTGCCTCATATTGCCAAATCTGGGTCAAGAATTTGATTATAGAGCCACATGGAAATATCACAAAGATCATATTTTCCATGGAAATTGGTGACATTTAATTCTTAGCATTCTCATAAAAGGCTTCATTGTCTCACAACCTTATACAAGCCCAGCTTCAACTTCTGGTTCAACTTTATTCACTAACTTTTCTCCCATTTCCCAAAAACATCAAATCCATGGCATCAGATATCATAATGATTTTATTTTAATTTTGTAGTTTTATCCTGAGAGGGAACAATTGAATGCTACAAATTCAAATAATATTTGACTGATTTGGACATAAAGAGAGAGATTATCTGAAAGGAAATGAGAGGCATCCCCTCCATGACAAGGTTACTTCAGAGGTGTCCAGTTAAAAGCCTGGATAATAAGATTACTCTTAAAGTCAAATCTCCCCAGAAGACACGTTTGATTGACTGATCCTCAGCCAGGCCAACATGCTTGCTCTAGTATCCAAAAAGAATCTGTCTGTACTCAAACCGCTTCCTTTACTACACCTGAAGACTCACGTCAATACCTCAGCTCAGATAAAGTAGCTCTACCCTGAATACTAATTAATATGGCCAATAATAATCTAGATATTAATGCCTCTGCATTTATTTTTACATTCAAGGATTGAGTATAAACCAACAATGAAGTAGCTAAAACATTTACATTTAGACTAAATAAATTCATAGTACAAATGAACAAAATGAATCAATGCATGGAAACTATTTATGCTATAAACTATACAAGTATGTGTTGTGGAGTAAACCACCTGATACCATACCACTATCAAAATCCATTTTAGCACTAAATCAAATAAGCAATTCTATACAGCAGTAAGGAATTCATTACAGTAGTAGTGCTTCAATTTGTGCATATCTATTTGAAAATGAGGAAGAACACCAAATCAGGGTCAAGAACAGATTTATTTTGTTAAGAGACTTTATAGAACTGTATGTGCCTTTAATAAATGCCTTTAAAGAGAAAATCTATGCACTGAAAATGCAACAGATTGTCAGGACACCATGTGCTGTATCTTTACTGCCCTCTACTGTTCCAGTCCAAACTGAACAAATTGCCTTCCTTCTGATAATGTCTCCAAATATTTGAGAATTATTCAAATAGTCTATTTAAATAAATTAATAAATATAGTAAACTGTATACATATAAAAAGATCTGGTCAAAGTCCCGGGAGAGCTGAAATGCACCCATACAGTAGTTATATGATCAGTCTGCAGTCCAGGAATATATGTATGTAAATGCTTTCAACTGATTATGCATTACAGACTGCAGACGCTTTGCTTTACATGCATTACGATTCATTTCTTACTGTTATACAGAAAATTCAATGTTACTGAGCCAAGAAATGTACTTTAAAAAAGTGACTTTAAAAAAGCTAAATCAAACTGAAATGTAATTTTATCTTTAGGTAGAAATAATAGAACAATACAATATAATAATGATAAAAAAAGTGAAATTCGGTTTGTGTAACAATTCAATAAATGCACTGCCAAAACAGATTTAACCAATTTATACAAAATAATTATAGCACAGATTTCACAGACTTGTATTTAAATCCAGTGACTGCTTTGGCACAATACTTTATAGTAATATTTTATGTTAATAAACAGAGCATTTTAATACTGGATTCTTCCTAGCCGGTTTCAAACAGACACATATGGCAGCGATTTCAAGTTCCAAAGCAAATTGCTCATGAGATTTGTCTAGTCTCTATGATCAGTAGTGTGCTGCTCTTCAGACTCTGACTTCTTGCAGAACATAGTGGAGAGTTCCTGTAACAGTAATTCCTGTTGCGGGCTACATGACCTGTGTGACCTGTGCCTACCTGGGACATTTAGAGAGTCCTCTTGGCTCAGGGTGTCTAGAGATTGACCAGAGGATGACAGAGAGTGCACTGGGTTAGACCCAACCATGCGATCCAGGGAGGCAGCCTTCCTCTGTCCGAGGCTGATGGGCCGTGCCGGCACCTCCTGTGTCTCTGCATGAGCACTGGACAGGAAACTAGTTTCCAAAGATTTGAGCACCTGCAGACCGAAGTCGCCCACCTCCTCATACAAAGGCTCGGGGCTTTCAATGCGCTCCTCAAACGAGTCCTGCTGCATCTTCATGGGCTGGGGAGGAAAAAGAAAACAATGGCAAGGCATACCAGGAGGTCAAAAAGATATCTGTAGTAGATTTCACACAACAACACTTAACTGCGCTGAGCAGTTATTAATGTTATGAAACCAATAACACATAAGTGGCCATCCGTTACAGTTACCACAGGTATGCAATTGTTAGAAAAGTTATGGAAATAAATATACAAATAAGTTCAGTTTAATTTAAAACAACAGCAACATAAGAACACAATATTCAATAAATAATGATAATAAACACATGAACTTATTTTAAAAAATAACGTATTTTATTATTATTAATAATAATAATAGGTATAGTAATAACAATTATTATAATTTGTATTACATTTTAATGAACATCTATTGTGATGATTAATTTTATTGTTTTTTTGGTTCTGTTGTATGATATTACATTTTCATATTTTTTAAAATCATTTAATTTAATTATATTATATTTTGTTATATTATTTAAATTATACCATTTTAATAGTATATATATATATATATATATATATATATATATATATATATATATATATATATATATATATATACATACATATACACACACACACGTATATATATAATTGTATTATTTTATAATAATAAATAATAATAATAATATTATAATAATAATAATAATAATAATAATAATAAACTATAAATATAGCTATATTAATATTATTATTATTATTGTATAACATTACATTTTGAATATTTTAAAAGAGCCATAATATTATATTGTGAATATACTAATATATGGACCTTATAATATTTATTATAAGGTCCATATATTAGTATAGTATAAGTAATAAATTATTATTATTCGTTTATGTTATTATATTATACTTCATCAAAATTGTGTAATAATATTACTATTATTATATTGAATTCATGCTATAACTATTTGTAATAAATAACCTTTCACGCTATCGGTTTATAAAACACAAGTAATCTCATGAGCTGATATCCTTGTCCACACAAATGTGTAAGTCCAAAGCAAATCATTCTCTTAAACTCAGAAGACAATAGGAACTAAATGTTAATATACGGGTTCTGAACACACTAGTGACTATTATCTCATGAAAAGACCTAATCTGCTAATATAATATCTGGTTAGATGATCTACCGTTATGCGAACAAAAGACGTATTGGTGGTTAGCGGAACATGCACACAAAGGGATTCGCCCCATAACAATGTTCAAAACAAATTACTTCCTTTTCCGAAATTAAACTTTGGTCTCAGTATCAGAGCAACAACATCAACATAATTGCCGAATACATTGAGGACAAAAGCATGAAGCCCGCAGACAATTTGCTTGCGAAAGCTTATGGGCTGGGACACACCAGAGGCTGCAGCATTTTCCCCAAAAACTCCCTGCCCTCCCTCAAGGCTACAGTTGCAGAACAATGCAGTAGAAGCATTCTTCCAACAAACGCATTCTGATATTTCAGGAAGCCCTGGTTCCCAACAGGAATGAGGGGGAAGAAGCGAGGAAGTCAAAGGGAATTCCTCAAATAAGTATAGGCTCTTTTGTAAAGCGCACTCCAAAACGTTTAAGCGCTTGTTATACGCAAAGGTCATTCGATACTTTTCAAACCTCCTACTTTTACATTTCGACCAGCCACAGTAATTGGAGTAATTGTGACTCCTGTGTTGAAGAAATGGCAACAACCTTGTATGCAAAGGTGTGAAAGCTGAATGTTAAAATGACTCTTAGATGGACTGCATTGGATTCATCTGCAGATAAAAAGAAATACTTACAAAGAACATTGAGAGTGCCCTTCTCGTGTGAAGCTTTCTCTGCAAAAACACACAAAGACAAAATAAAAGCTAAATCTCAAAGCAAAGAACAAGCAAGCGTCACATGCACCGAACCACTAGAGGACGCTGTTGTGTTCTACCAGAGTCTGATTGGCGGAGAGCATGGTGGAGTTGGTGTTGCTCTCCTCTCCTCTGATGGGCACTAGCGGCATGGTGCCAAACTTCTGCTTGGAAATGTCAGAGGAAGAGTGCCGTCTCATCACAGGTGGGCGCAGATCGTCATTCTGAGGGAGGACTTTAATGGTAAATCACCACTTTGAAATGTCAATGAACGTTCAGATTTGT
The DNA here is from genome assembly GCA_023029165.1 of Gobiocypris rarus. Classification (NCBI taxonomy): domain Eukaryota; kingdom Metazoa; phylum Chordata; class Actinopteri; order Cypriniformes; family Gobionidae; genus Gobiocypris; species Gobiocypris rarus. The sequence goes on from CM040932.1 coordinate 35,732,986, forward strand.
TCAGTTTAAAATGTGCTGTACCTGTGCTTTTAGTAAATTAGTCATCCAGTCCCATAATTCAGTTTCACAGGAACAGCTTAGGTACCTGTGAGGGTTAAGGAGAGTGATTATGGTTCAATGTGCACTTTCTCTAAAGCCAATAGCAATGGTTCTCAAATGGTTTGGTCGTGGGACCCACAATTTAACGTGGTCATTAGGCTGCAACCCAAATATTTAGGAATTTAATCCAAGCTAATTTATTTGTCAAAAATGGTTGATACACACGCAAAAGTCCAGTTCCACTTTACTTAAAGGGTTACTTCAGCGATTACCATTAAGCTTTGTATCAGTAGAAACCCTGGAGTATATTCAAATTATCGTACTTTCTCCCCTCATATGACCCTATGACGAGAGAATTATGTATTTTATTTCTGGAAAAATTCCTCCGATGATGCAAGTATCGTCATTTTGCGTCATCGGAGGAGTTTTTGGCCAGAGGCTGAAGACTACAGCCAGCAGGAGGCACTGTTTCCACATGTTTTAAACATCGCACTCACAGCACTCGGCTCGCGGAGCTGAAGAGATTCATGTAAACGGAGCGGTGGAGACCAAAGTGAGTGTTTCAACTTATCAAATGAACTTCCTATGAAAGTTAAGCTTCCAAAGACATGAGCTGAAAATGCGCCAGACTGTTCACGTGCTGTGAATGCAGCCGCGATTACCTCAGCTCAGCTCATGTGATGAATGTAATCCGATCCTGCTGCGTTTGTGCCGTGACTCAATCGGCTCACTGACATCATGTTGAACAGACAAGTTCAGTTTTTAATTGTAGTGTCTCTAACTGAACTGATTTTATGAACGCGGTGGGCAAGTGATCCAGCCAGTAGCCGTGCCAGGGCAGTCAAGTGCATTCTGGGAATTGTTCTCTTTCATCCCCATGAGACAAAAATACATTTTCTGTTTTCTCAGTCTAGAAGGCACCAAATTAAAAAATAATTTCTACTACATTAATGATCGAGTTTAAATATAGATTCATCTTCCCAGCGCTGAAGTACCCCTTTAACATACACAAAACTTGTATCTTGTAAATATCCCAAACTAGTTTGTTGGTACGAGCCACCACAGTCATCCAGAATTTAGAAAATAACAAAGTGAAAATTATATTTTGGGTTAAAGTTATGGAAACTACAGTTACCATGGTAAATACACAATACTAACATAAACTGTTAATAAAACATGGACACTGATCCTGATGAACATCATACCTGCATGCAAATCCTTCCCAGCTAACACAAGACATAGCAGTTAGCTCATTTATTGGTACTTTTTAGTAATTTCATGACTTACTAATTGACAATTTGACTATGACATTGCATGCTCGTAATTTCATTTGCTATTTATTAACTGTATAATGAGGTGATATATCATCTGACAGGACAGAAATGTTTTTCTGAAGTGAGAGACTTTGTATTTCATAAAAAGTAAAAAAAATAACAAAAATAATGGCTGACATATAGCTTGACAACATCTCATCTGACAGCAGATACTGAATCAGAGTCTCAGGCAACCTTGACAACGCGTTCTACTTTGAGCGGTTCCTGTCCTTGTACTTTTTTTTTACAAGTTGGAATCTCGTAATTACAGCAATTATGACATCGTGTGAACTAGGGCTGCACAATTTTGGTGGAAAAAAATCGAATTGCGATTATTTTCCTGGTTGAAATATATATAATATACAAAAACAGACACTTCTGTACCCTAAGAGAGGAAGAGACAGCGGTGTAATAGCTGATATCACTACAGACATCTGAATCAGAACAAAGACTATTATATATATATATATATATATATAGGGTATCGTGATATGTATCGAATCATGACATGAGGGTATCGTTACACCCCTAACATATATACATATATAAGTACACCCGGTTTGTTTTGCTTGCTTGTAGGGCTCAACATTTTGCTCTTATATATTAATATGACTAATAATTAATATTATGATTATTATTATTGCTAAATAAAAATATTAAACAAAATAAGAAATATTTAGAGTATTTAAGTTTAAATATAGCAATATAAAAAGAAGAATTTTACAGAATATGTTTTAAGGAAAACTCCTGCACACTTCTGTACGATGGAAAATTCTGTACGATGATAAGAAGTCACATCAGCTCACAAAAACTGATGTTATGAAGTGAGTTTGGAGTAAAAACATGTTATTAAACGTCTTTTGTTGGACAACGGGTTTATAAACGCTTCACATTACAAGCTTTGGAAGATGTTTGACGTGTGCTGCGTTTTCAAATGCACGTTATAAGCGACTCAAACTCACAGAGATGGAGCAGCATTTACTACTGATGACAGAGACGCTCTTCACTCACACGCTGTGCATATATTTAATAAAAAAAAACAAAAAAAAACAGCCTTTGCGATTTCATAATCACACTAGGCCAAATAGCAATTTTATTTTAATTTCGATTAATCGTGCAGCCCTAGCGTAAATGCACCTTGAAACTGCGTCTGACAGAAAAGTCGAAAGCTTTCATGCACATCTTTCAAAATAAAAGTCTTGCATCAGAAAAACATTTAGAATTACATTTTTTGTTGTTGTTTCTTTGACTACATGCGCCGCGACCCACTCAAATCAGTCTTGCGACCCACCGGTTGAGAAACACTGGCCTATGGTAAAAGGTGTTCCTAATGCTTTTAATGAAATAAAATTAAAACTTTTTAAAACATCTCAACAACCCCAAACTTTTAAATGCTAATGTATATTTATATATTTCTAATGCTTTTTTGAAAGACGTCTCTTATGCTCACCAAGGCTGCATATTTGCTAAAAAAATACAGTAAAACAGTAATATTGCAAAATATTATTATATATTTAAAACAACTGTTTTCTACTTTAATATATTTAATAACATGTCGTATATTCCTGTGATGGCAAAGCTGAATATTCAGCAGCTCAAGAAACATTTCTTCTTATTATCAATGTCTAAAACAGCATTTGTTTGTAATGGATATATTTTGTAACATTATAAATGTCTTTACTGATAAAAGTATTAGTATTTCTTACTAAAATTTTACTGGCCCTGAACTTTTGAACGGTAGTGTAAGTTGTAGTATAAAATTATGTTATTTTATAAGAAGCAGCTATGGATTGCTACTGGAGACATAAAACTAACACTGGTGAAATATACAGTTTTTATCCTTTATTCAGTTTCTGCATTCTTAATGTATAAAGTATTTAAAAGGCATTATGAATACCTTTTATACATGCATTAAACAAAAACTAAAATTACAGATCCCTATGAATTCCTGATCACAGTATAACACATTTAAATAATACTCACAGTTGCTGTTTATCCAGCATTACTGTCAATCCCCATCTGCAAGTAAATGCACTCGTAATTTTTAAGTGTTATAAGGTTCACTGATGAAAAGAAGGTTAATTTGCTCTAAAAGCAGAAATGTGAAGCATGCATCTTACTTTGTTGGTGGCTTTAACTTCTTTCTGATCCCCATGTAAATCTTCAAGGTTTTCAGTTGCCACTCTTTCTCAGGCTTGTTGCTCTGCAATGTGGGAAAGATAATGAAATGTTCAGTTCACCATCTTCTCATTTGTGCTTTTATGTAGAAGCTGATGATGAACCGTATACATACTTTTTTGTCCTTCATCAGGATTAGCCTGTGGTCTTTAATTTGGAATGATCGCTCCTGGAATTTGTTTCCTTGCAAGAGTTTGGGCGGCTCTTCCCGACACTTCAGTACTCCAGACTTCACAATCTCACTCTTATAGGCTGCAACCCACAACACAGAGATACACTTGATACAAGGCCAAAATCAATCTTACCGACCCCAAACTTTTGAACAGTACCTATTTGTATGCATTTCATGACCTCAAATTAGTGGAGAGTCTATATGGAATATGTGTACATATACAAATTAATTTGTCACAATGCAGAACAGAAAAACTGGTTCAAATATTTTAAACTAAAGTTTGAATTTTTTAATATTTATCTCAACACTTTATTACATGAATATGATTTCACCTGTGAAAATGTCTATAGCTTCTCCTCTAGGCACCTTCTTCACCACCAGATATGCAGAGCTGGGATCGGCCATTTTACACCACTGTAGAGCTTGTTCCAGAACCTTCTCTTTGGGGTGAAGAGGTCGCTCTGCAGAAATGACATCCTGAATTTATCTACTGTTTCCCCCAGCCTTGAAAAAACATCGATTGCTCTGTGGGGTCCTAGTAAAATTGTGCTAAAGCAAACTGGGGTGCACTTTGTTTTTACCTAGCTCTCCTTCCTCAATGGCCTCAAAGGTCATCCACACATCTTTTTCCCCAGGAGGAATATTTCTCATATACAGCACCTGATTGGTCAGCTCCTCAGCACACATAGTTGGGGACACCTGTGGAGAGGCACATAAGGGTTTGCAATAATGGTTTCAATCTGCCACCATGTGGTAATGTTGTGTAACAGCAACTGTGTAATCAGTCAAAAACCAGTCACATACATACATAAAGCAGACTACTCTAAAGATTAAATAAAGTTTGGACTACAATATTATTCTGTATATATTATCTTTGTGGTGATCTTTATGCCAGTGTACAAATAAAGGTTAATAAGCAGATATACAACTATCTTAAAAACACAATTTTCCCCCCATTCGGGATAATGGACTAAAAATAATGTTGACATCATCTGCTATATATATATATATATATATATATATATATATATATATATATATATATATATATATATATATATATATATATATATATATATATATATATACACACACACACACACACACACACACAGTTGCATTCATTTTTCGAACATGATGCCTTACTTTCAGAGTGATGCAACAATCTGGTATTTTTTCTTCTAGATAAACTTCAATAATCAAGTCCCCTGCCTGTGAGAGCTGAAAGAAACAGAAGATTTTTATTATTAATAATAATAATAAGAGAGAAAATATATTATAAAATATTAAATAAGAACTATAAATTGCTCTACCTGTGTGTCTCTCCAGGTGGTTATCAAACTGATTTCAAGTTCAATCTGAGTTTGATGCTCTTCATCAATCTGATCAAACACAAAAAGAGAACACATTTAAAAATTACAAACAATTATTAAAATGTACAATGGTACTACCATTTTTTTTTACCACTGTACTACTATGGTATTCTTTGAATTAATTACCATGCAAGTCATTTGGTTATGGTATATCATATGATATATCAAAGTACTTAACTACTGTATCGTCACCTGATATAATAACTGCACCACAGCACTTTCTTTGCAAATGTCTTTAACACAGTAAAATGTCATATTGTATCTGTTATATTATTATGTCATGAAGTTATCCACTTACATCAAATATATACAGAAAGTTATCAATGAGATCTTCTATGATTTTGACCTCATGTTCTCCTTTTCCATCAGTCTGAAACAGGCTGGGAGCAAACAGCAGGGACAAGTTCTTAGTGCACATCTGATTCAGATCAGCACACTTCTGTACCCTAAGAAAGAGGAAGAGTCAGCATGTAAGAGCTGCTGTAATTACAAAAATAGACACTTCTGTACCCTAAGAGAGGAAGAGACAGCGGTGTAATAGCTGATATCATTACAGACATCTGAATCAGAATAAAGACTCACCTGTAGAGATGACTGATGAGTGCTGCTAATGTAGTCCTGTTGACCCGTGGTAAACCTCGAATCAGCTCTTTGTATCGGTCCAAACGCTGTGCCTTTAGAGGTATCTCTGCATATAGTACAAGAAATTAGCAGCGCAAACTATACGAAATAAAATACAGTATCTGTGAATATTCTGGGTCGTTTTCAACTTTGTGTCTATGGTTGTGAAATCCATTTTTTGTTATGTGAACATGTTGAACCATTTAGATGAATTCCACAACTTTTTTATTTGTCTTTTTCATGTGGAAGAACATCTGGTTGAGTTAACAATCCAATTTTTGTACTTTTGAAAATTTCATATAATTAATTATTCCAAATTGTGGGGTCAATATTGATAATAATAATAAATATTTCTCAAGCACCAACTGAGCATATTAGAATGATTTCTGGAGGATCATGTGATAGTGAAGACTGGTAGCCTGGCGTGGCCATACTCAATTCTAGTCAGAATATGAGTCTGATACCGCTCCATTGGGCTTTGATTATGGGTCGTGTTTCAACCGAACCAGGAAAGACCTCAATTGGATAGACCCACAAACAATCAGCTATGCATAACTTTAGTTGTCAAATGTCAACAGAACTTAACCGCACTGTGTAGCCAAGTCCGTTTTTTTCCCGCGGGTTGTTCTTCATGTCCGCAGGTTGAAGCGACTCCTATTATGTGATATATAGACCCAGGAATGCGGATTTTAGCAGGCAACCATGCCAAAATAACATATTTTGCCCCCCCAAATGCCATTTTGGGCTGTAGTTTTGAGTAGCAATTGTGCAACATTGCGAAAAAACTTGGCAACCCTGTCTGCACGCACGCTGGAATGAGTAACGTTAGAAGAAAAAGATGAGTGTAAATGATCTTTGCCAGTGTTGTACAAAAATAATTTAAGGATACACATACACAACGATCATCATTTACTAACATCATCATTTGAGAGAGAAATAGTGAAGGTGAATGCATACAAGTTCTCGCTTAGGATGAGATGAGCAAATTCAACCCAAAGAGCGCTTTGATGACGTGGATGATTACGTTACTGTTGATCATCTGTTCATCATCGTCTAAAGCCCGCCCTGACAATTTCATTGGTCCGAACAGTTTCTGTTCGGGCATAATTACTCCTCTATGGATTGAGTCCAGACCGAATTGCTTCTAACACATCAACTTTGAGGACAAAATGTTCACTTGCTGCCTAATATATCCCACCCACTAACAGGTGACGTAATGAAGCGATATTCAGTGTTATTTACTTCCCCAGTCATAATGTTATGCCTGATCGGTGTATGTTCCATCAAAATTATCGTTTGCAATGGTAAGCATGCCGCAGATCCCCATCATAGACATTATGCTGAAAATAACCCATAATATTTAACACATTTTCTTAGTTTGAACGTTTATATGAAGTTTACTGTACTAACTGGCAGCTTCCCTCCAGAAGGGGTGAAGATCAGCCATGAATATGGGATCATCAATCTCCCGAAAGAACCTTTTCAGTACATCCGTCACATCCTCTATGAAGTTGTCTCCAATGCGTAGTTTCACATTACGGGCATCCCTACGAAATTCTTCCATCAAAAGCTTGATTCTGGACTTTGCACCATTTTTCCTGTATATTCCCTCATGGCCTAGACCTGTGTAAGAGAGTTTTAAATCAGTTGGATTCTAATATTAATGTTATAGCACAGGGAATATAACAAAGCACATGAATCAGAAATTACATCACTTAATCTTCTCACCATACTGGGTTATGAATGCAATGCAACTGTCTACAATGATGGGGATGTCATTTCTGCTGAGTTGCTGGTCTTTAAGGTTGTTCCCTTTCCCTCCTGCAGCCTTCTGGATGTCTGCATACCACAGGGAGAAATCAGTCCTGCCCATGCCCTGCAGATGCAAAGTCCTGCAGGCACAGTCATTTTTTTAGTGGGACATTTCTTCTTTGTAATATCTTGCAATTAGAGTAGGCCGCATTAAAGTGCCCCTGTTATGCTATTTTAAAGGTTGTATTTGTTAAGGAGGCCTTCTACAATAGGTGTACATGCATCCAAGGTCAAAAAACACTTCTTTTCTCAGTGTCTCACGAGACTGGAATTGTTATTGAAAATGATAGCCCGCAAGAAGCCTGCGATCCAAATAGTTTGTGTGCTGATTTGCAGCGAAAAGGAGAAAAATACATAAAATGATGGAGGAGGAAATGGTTGGGGAGCAAGAATTGTGTTTGCAAAGAGAGTTGTAGGTAAATAAATCATTTTGCAATGTGCTGCTGTTGCGGCTGGTCAAGCTAATGTTTGTGCTTTGTTTTATATAACTGTAAATATATCTATTCAAATACTGATATTCTGGTCTATAACTCCTCCCCGAACTTCCCGCTGCCCTGTATCTTGCTCTCCCATTGGCTGTAGGTACTTTGTAACACATTTCACACAGCAGATCGCAGAATTGCAGACAGGTCCAGATATTTAGCATGCCAAATATCTCACGGGTGTCGGCGACTCATCTGGGATTCTCTCAGATCGCGTCTATGATAATTCACACTGCGTGATTGTAACTTGTGAACGAGCACCGATTTCGGGAATTTGTCGGCGAGTCAAAATCAGGGCTAAAATCGTTGCAGTGTGAACTCGGCATTACTGTGAATTTCAGCTGCGGAGGCTTCCTCAGCACTATATACACAGTGATACGAGTCCTCATTCTTTTGCTTTCACACAGAAAACCGCATCTTCTCAACATGTCGACAACACAAACTCCTCCAGGAGCTACAACTACAGTGTTTGAGGGCGGGTCAAAATAGCAGGCAGCCAATGAAAACCATAGGCTGGCATTATACAAATTTATTAAAAAACCTACGTACGTTCCATTTATCATGCACTTTGATCTTTGAAACTTTGACATTCACAGACAGCTATATTACACACTACATTAAAGGTAATATCTAAAAAAGCATAATAACAGGGGCACTTTAAGAAAGTAAATGGGTTTAATTTAGCTCAATATGCATTTATAGAAGTCAAAAACCCACCTTCCTTTCTCAACAAGAACCAGAATGTCCTTCTTCTCATGGTTCTCTGTTTCTGATGCAATGCCTTAAACCCAAGACAAAGACGGATAAGTACATAGCTCCTTTATTAATCCCCAAGGATAAATTTAGCAGCATTATTTTCTCTGAAATATCGTATCAGTGTCACAGTGATTCAGCTAACAGACTCACTGAGCTCCTGTAGGTGTTTCAGGTTTATAATATCCTCTGCGGCGCCATCATTTCCAGGGCATAAGAACAGGTTGGACTTCTGCAGAACAAAGAAGCCTTCTTTCCACTGCGGGTCTAGCATGGCCTTGTAGCGCAGTACACCCACTCGCTCGAACTCTCGCGCCAGCAGGCAGTGACAGCTGAGAGGTGTGGTGGCCTGCCAGAGATCAAAACCGAGGTGAGCTCTAACGCACTGATGCGACAAGATATTTCTTGTGCACATAAAGCACAGCTTGACTGATTAATATTTACCTTCCCTATTGCTCTCGCCCAACTGTGCAATGCATCTGAAGTCTCCAAGCCAAACTGGATCAGTTTATCAGATGTTAAGTAAAGTTCAAAAGTGTATCTAAATCTGAAAGAAACAACAAGAATCAGATTGTTATAAATTATATGATGTAAGATACAATGACCATTTCTAAATCGGAAAATGTCCTGAAGGATGTTCTGTTATGCAGTGATACCGACTTGTCAATAAAGCCGCTGTTGTTGCTGGAATCTGGCCTGTTAACTCCTAAACATATGATGTCTTTAACATTGATCTTCATACTGGGCTCGTGACATCTGTCCGACTCATAGAAGAGAATAGACTTCTCCACCGAGCACCAGTACTTTTGAAAATCTGCTGAAAAAAATAAAATCAGAAAGGTAATTGAAAACAAACAAATCAAACAAACAAAAATTCAACAACAGAATATAATACATGTGAAATATTAGTACAATGAAAAACAGCAAATGAAAACAGTAATATTTTGAAATATTATTACAATCGGATATATATTTTAAAATGTTCACTGCCGTTCAAAAGTTTTTGATCGGTAAGATTTTTTATGTTTTTAGATAAAGCCTGTCATGCTCACCAAGGCCGCATTTGTTTCATGGAAAATAAAAAAACTGTAATATTGTGAAATATTGTTCAAATCTGAAATGATTTAAAATGTAAAATAATTACAATCTTGTAAAATAATTTTAAAAAGTAAAATAATTCAAATGTATTCATCAAAGATTCCTGAAAAAAAAATTACACTGTTTTTAACATTGATAATAATCATAAATGTTTCTTGAGCAGCAAATTAGACTGGAGTAGCCTAATGATGCTGAAAATTTAGCTTTGCGTTACAGAAATAAATTACATTTTAAAATATATTCAAATAGCCATTATTGGTAACTCTTTAGTATGGGGAACACATATTCACTATTAACTACGACTTTTGCCTCAATAAACTCCTAATTTACTGCTTATTGATAGTTAGTAAGGTAGTTTTTGTAGCATTTAAGTTTAGGTATTGGGTAGGATTAAGGGATGTAGAATAAGGTAATGAAGAATAAGGCATTAATATGTTCTTTATAAGTACTAATAAACAGCCAATATCCTAGTAATATGCATGCTAATAATCAACTAGTTAATAGTTAATAACTGAACCCTAAAATAAAGTGTTACCAGTTATTTTACATTTTAATAATATTTCACAATATCACAGATTTTTGTATTTTTAATAAAATAAATGCAGCCTTGGTGAGCATAAGAGACTTCTTCTAAAACATTAAAAATCTTACAGATTAAACACTATTGAACGGCAGTGTAATTAATTCCTGTGATGACAAAGTTGAATTTTCAGCATCATTACTCCAGTCTTAAGTGACGCATGATCCTTCAAAAATCACTCTAATATGCTTAATAAAAATGTCTTACTATTTTTCATGTTGTGCTACTGAATATTTTCGTGGAATTTATTTGTATGTATTATTTGATGAAAATAAGGTTCAAAAGAACAGCATTTATTTGAAGTAGAAAAATTTTGTAATATTATAAATTATTTTGCAGTTACTACTGATCAATTTAATCCATCTTTGCTGATTAAAAGTATTAATTTCTTTTAAAAAATCTTACCACAAACTTTTTAATGTATCATAACTTTTGTAGCTTACTTTGTGCACCTTAACAATACCAAATGAATTTAATATTTGCACATTTTGATGTGTATGAAACAGTACTGAATAGCTTTTTTTTTTACTGAAGAGGTACATTCGACTCCTAAATCACTGCCAAGGCTTGTTTTCGCCTACCGTCTCTGGTTCTGCGGGATAATGTCCCTTTGTTCAAAGAGCCTGCCTTGTAGAGGTAGCCGGAGTACAGGATGGGCTGCATGATCTCATCATAAACACAAGAATCTGAATCCAGAAAATTACAGTATGATACTTCACACTTCTTGTATTTCAGGAAATATTACATTTTTCATATATTAAAGGTGAAGTGAGTATTTTATTTATGCCAGATTTTTTCTTCCACAGTAAATATAAGTCTTTTCACAACTTTCCCCTATGGCGCTTTATCTTATGGCTCAACCAATGCCTTGTGTTTGGGGCAGGATAACCTGTAATAAACTGTTTAGCAGGAAATAGATTAGAGTGTCCAAACCATGCAATAGACTATATAGAAAAAAACGTATCATAAACAACAAATGCTAAGGCCAAAAGTAGAAGGCTTTCCAAAGTACAGAGGAGCAAAAAAAAAAAAAAACTTTTGGTACCAATTAAATGATAAACTTCACCTTTAAGAAATATGGCTGTAGTGAAGAACTGGAAATGACTCTCATACCTGCAGACTGTGTGTATGAGTAATGTGGGGACAGGCGCTTAACGTTTCCATTAGCGTCAGCGAGTCGAACGGCCTCAGCTTCTGCAAAAATCTGAGTGACTGTTTTCAGTAGGTTGTGCTCGGTCACGGCAGTGCACAGCGCCTGCAGGGGGACCACATACATACACAATCACTTAAACAAATGCTCTGCTAATAGCACATTCAGCCAAAGGACATTCATAGCTTCTTCCAAAAATCCATCTATTCATTGCAGTCCTTTTAGCTTTCTTAATTATTTACAATTCACAGCACATCCATGGCTTATTCCGGGGGTGTATAGGTAGCCTGAATACACAAATGATAGCCTTGGTAAAGTCCTGAGAAAGAATAATACACACTAATCTTGGCTTGACCGCTGGCATAATACTTAGATGGCTCTGGTTATATTAAGACAGAATGTCCTCACTGCCCCAATGGGGACTGATCTAAAAGTTTTCTTTTGAAGTAAAGCTATTACACAGCAAAATTGCCACTGCTATAGTTCACAGCTGCTCTAACTAAAGGAAGTATTGTGTGTATTTCAAAATTAAGGGTCTGTTGCAAAAAAGGAAAGGGAAATGCACTTATTGTGCAAAAGTGTTGAGGTTATGTGGCACTAAAAACACTAGACCAGAATATTCCCTCACTGTTATCTGTGCAAAAGACCTATGTACATCTGCACATGGTCTCTTCAACTCTTAGCAAGAATATAGGGTTTCCACATTTTTTGAACAATGAATTCCCTTCCATGGCCTTTCCTATCATTCAGGATTACTATGCATTATTTAGAAAAATTCATATTTACTATAAAAATACCTATGACTTTAAGATGTTAATTTCATACAATAATAATACAAATAATTATAATAATGATTATTATTATTATCACCAAGTGCAACGCAAGGCGTCGGATGCAGTGGTGTAAAGTGGAGATGTGTTCTCTGGAGTCACGCTTTTTTTGGCGGTTGCCAGGAGAACGGTATTTGCCTGACTGCATTTTTCCAAGTTTGGTGGAGGGGGGGATTATGGTGTGTGGTTGTTTTTCTGGGGGTTCAGCTTGGCCCCTCAGTTCCAGTGAAAGGAACTCTAAATGCTTCAGCATACCAAGACATTTTGGACAATTTCATGCCCCCAACTTTGTGGGAACAGTTTGGGGATGGCCCCTTCCTGTTCCAACATGACCCCCAGTGAACAACATGGCCACCAGTGAAAAAAACAAGGAGAAATATATATATATATATAATATATATATATATATATATATATATATATATATATATATATATATATATATATATATATATTTATATTATAAAATAAAACTTCCGGTTTACTGTAACAATTAGTTTTTTTACTAACCAATAAGCTAAGCATATAGGATAATGCACCCTAAGCTAGCTATTTTCTCTGAAGCCATAGAGTTCGTTAAAGTGGACATAAGGATTTGAAATATGACGAACCATCCTAACAAAAAAGAAATATTTGAAACACTTTTTTACTGTATCAGTGTTTTTTATGGTTCCTTGAACTTGGCAAATAGGACAAAGCACACAGCCGTATTACGCCATCAGCCCATTTCCAGCACAGTTTCTCGGCCGTCACAGAGGATGTGTTAAAGCAGACATTAGGCCTGAATATTAGAGCTCTACTGCCCTAACAAAAGCCACATTTTTTGCAAATAGATCTTTATTTATTCATTCATATTTACACATCTATACTTTCGTTTTCTTCGTAGTAAAATGCAGTGACAAAGGAAATAGTTTATAGTATACATAAACCGGAAATTGTAACGTGTGAGCATGCAAAAAAAAACAGAGCATACGTGAAAAGTTTATCGTGCACATGCGATAATTTTGTGTGTGCACACGAAAATCTGTTTTTTTTTTATTTTTGCAAAGGGTCCCTTTAGGGGCTCTGTACTTTTGAAAAAAAAAAATGTTTCTGTACTTTTAAGACGTCTATATGTAAATAATCTCTGTTATGATTGGTTAACTTTTTTAAATGACAAATGAGCAATAACTAACCTATCAAGCTGTTATATAGATATCGATATGTCAATACCTCATGAGGAATAAGGAGGAAATCTCTATTTTATTTCCATAATCTGTCCCCTGTAAGTGCAAAGGGTTTATCCTTTACCTTAAGAAGTTCCTCTTGGCTGCTGAAACTGGGATGAGGGTGGCGATATCTGCCTTCTTTGTATTTGTGGGTGATAAACTCTTTCCGCTGATCTGGGGAGGCATCACAGTCCAGCTCCTCCGTCACAGAAAGTCTGGCTGCCCAGAATTCATTTGCTCTATCATTGCCAAGCATTATGAAGAGCTAAAACATATAAAGATAAGGGTTATCTTGGCCTTATTTTTTAAAAGACAGTGTAGTAAAATCGCCAGGAGTCCTGATAACTGGAATATAAGGATCTTTTTACAGAAAAACTCACAGCAACCCCTACCTGAACAATCTCGTTGCTCCACACGCTGGTGTCCAGTTTCAGACTTTGTACTTTCGACACCATTGTGCCAAGACTTCGATGCTGGCCTGCAGGCAGACAGAACAAAAGAGGCACCACATCACTCCCCATGTACCATTCATTCTGTTTGTCCCATAAAGACTTTTGGTCCCCCATGGTGCCTCTGAGCCACATTTATCTGCAGTTTACCTCATATGAACTCTCAAATGAGCTTAGAAACTCTTAGTACCATCTGTATCAACCAAGACACTGCACTGCCATTACCCGGATAGTCACTATCTGGAAAATGCTATAATAATATCTCACACCAACACTTTAATGACTTTCTAGTCTAATTCAGCAGAATTCACTGAGCTGTATAAATTTTAATTATAAAAGCCAACGAGCTGATAATATACCACTACATCAGACACACACACACACACACACACACACACACCTGCGCAATTCTTGCAGATGACCACACAGAGATTAATGGACGCCCAGTCTGGATTGATAGCCTTGCAGTCTGCGCAGATCTTGTTGGACCTGTTGGACCAGATCTTCTCCGCCACCTCGTAATCAGATAGTGTTTCTGCTATAGATTCCTGCACGGCCTCCATCCAGTCCCTCTTCTCTCGTTCCGACTCTGCCGTAAAGCTGCAAGTGTGCACAAAACCCTCTTAATGCTCTGCCTTCAAGGATCCCATTAATTGTCTCTAGTCTGGCATGGTTACTTTGTTGGAACAGACTCTGAATGACTTCACTGCTTTCTTTTTTTAAGAGAATATATAATAAGTTTATTTTGCAAACCCCACTGGCCAATTACTGATTAAACAACGTTTCTGCAGTGTTGAAAATTAATTAAGAGGGTAAACACATACAAGCTACTTAACAGAAGCACAGCATGAGAAAACAGCAACTGTTTACCTGAAGGTTTTATACGGTGTAATGAGATCAAAGCTCTTGCCCTTCCCATCACGAATTGTAGCACCTCTGGCCTCAATTACAGTAATTCCAATCCCATTTTTAAAGCACTGTAAAACACATATCACAAAGGGTCAGCCTTAATGTAAGGATTAGAAATCAAACCTCCATGATGCAAATAACTTAAGGCTATTTTGAATGTATTGTATATATGCTATAGGAAGTTCAGAATTATTTTCAAACAATTGCATCCCATTGAGAGACTAAAGAGGTAAAGCAAATCACTGGTCCTAAATCTAGAGTAGTATGGCTATAACACTATTAACTATAACGTGATTTACTAATCACCTGCTCACTCTTGTACAACCAGATCTGCTCCATTATAATTGCTGTGTAGATCTTTGACTTGGTTCCTTTGAGCTCCAGGAAGCCGCTCTTTTGGCAGTGACTGCCAGGGCCAAAACGTGGACGGCCAAAAACCAGCTGTTCTTTGACCCGCTCCTGCAATATGCAGCACCATTTGCTCCTCTGGACTAAAAGACGACATAAAGAAGGATCATAAGAATTATTTTGCCCTAGTTAAATTTCCAATAAGCAATAAGCAGTAAAGCACTTTTCTAAACATCCATTCCAATTCTATATTATAAGCAACTTTATATGCGTCTTGAACTACTATAGCCGCATTTCCGCAGGATCTTTTCCCAGGAACTAGGAATTTTGGGGTGGTACTCAGGGACCAGGGGCCGGATTCACGAAACATTCTTAAGAATAAGATTTTTCTTAACTGCCAATTTCTACTTATTTTCTAACAAATATTAGAATATTTTGTATTCTCAAAAACTTCTCTTAAGAATGTTCTTATCTTTTTTTTTTAAGATTGCTAATAAGATAACGTTTAAGAAATATTCATTTTCCTGAAAAGAATGTTCTTAAAAATCATAAATAAATAACTTCTTAAAGTTAGGATAACCTCCAACCTATCTAAAATACCCAAATGTAAGATGTTTGTGAATTCGTTGAGTGTTTCAATTATTAACCATTACAACATAACAGTAGCTAGTTAAACATAATATTACTAATAGTACCATGAATATGGACGTATATGATGCACTCACTCAAGAGCAAGCGAGGCAGCATAACACACACACACAGATACCAGGACGCATTCAGTCTAGAGAGAGTGCAAGAAGACTGAATGCAAATGAAAGGAAAACTCAAGACCGCTGCATCTTGAGACAGGCTCTTTTAAAATAAAGTTTTTACAGACACGGCACATTAAAAACACTATGCTGAGTGATTAACTCCCGTCAAGCCAGTCACGCTGAAAATTTATTACGATATCTATGGTAATCTGCAGGCAGCGCAAAAAGACGGACTTTGGTGTTTTTCATTCAGCGAGTCTTCAGCAATACCCACCTTTCATTAAAATAACACCAAAAAATACACTTTAATTTTCTTCTAAAGTAAAAAATTTTTTAAATATTTGAGAACTTCTTAAGATTTTTTGAAGAATTGCACTTAGAAACATTCTAACAAACTTCTTAGAATTTATCTTAAGATTCTGATTTTCATGAATCCGGCCCCAGGGTCTAAAGGAAGTTCCAGGTAGTCTTCTCCCGAGTTAGTACTTTTACAAAGTTCATGAACTTTCAGGGGTGGGACTTGGGTGCTGAACAGGCTGATTGGTTGAGTACACACAGCATTCTGATTGGTTGACTCGCAGCATTTTATTTCAACAATGGAGTTTTAAAAAATATGACGATGGACCGACAACAAGGTTTAGGCTTTATTAAGCTTAAATGCGTAGGATAAAATCCAGTGGGAACTGGAAAGTGGCGTGCAGTCCTATGACACCGGACTTTTGCTTAATCTTCACGGTACTTTAGACCACGGTGGGAAATGAAAACAGCAACAGATCTGAAGAAAAAAATTCCTGGGACAAATTGTTCCGGGTAATTCCGGTGGAAACGCGGCTTATGTAATAACATTTAAATTAATAATTTGATACAATGCACTTATTGTGTGCATACATGTTTTTAGTCCATTTTTTTAAAAAAATGCATGGAATTACAGATGTAGTCAAGTTCTGTAATTACATCTAAAATTACACTGTTGAGCCTTCCCTTAGTCCTTAACCTACCCAACCACCAAACATGTCCCAACCATACCCGTATCCCACCTCAATAGCAGTTTTTCCAATACGATATGAACACAATAAGTACATTGTAAGTACATAATAGTTAAGGACACCAAATATATAGTGTGACCAAAAGATTAAAATAATTTTTTTAGATCAAGCAATAGAGCAACGGCAAGGTCATGAGTTCGATTCCCAGGAAATGCATTAACTGAACACCTTGAATGTAGTCGCTAAGGGCGTCTGCCAAAAGCATAAATGTAGAAAAAGAAAGTTATCTGCTAAAAATGCTGTGCTTACCATCATTATCAGCTCGGAACACAAACGTCCTGTGATTTGTCACAACCTCAAATTTATTGTCTTTGGCTGTACGGGCCATCTGTATGGCAGCTAAGGGAATCACACCTTTGGGGTAAGCATCCTGGGAGAAAGAGACCATTTGTGTTAAGAATAGCAGTCAGTGTACCAACATATGTGACGTCTGCAGAAAAACACAATGAAATGTGGGAATTGTTTATACTGAAGGTCTTCAGGCATCGTGAAGTGCTTAAAGGAACACTCCACCGTTTTTAGAAATAGGGCTTATTCAACATCTTTCCTGCATTTTTGTCTCAGTGCATGCATTGTTTTAGTTTGGCAGGGTCGCCGCTAGCTTAGCATAGCTTAGCATAATGAATGGAATCCTATGTTGCCAGCTAGCATGTCCCGATTAAAAGTGATCCAAAAAAAATGATGTAGTGGCCTGTGTATTCACAACGAGTACAAATTTGGATCACTTTTACTCGGGACATGCTAGCTGGCAACATAGGATTCCATTCATTATGCTAAGCTAAGCTAGCGGCAACACTGCCAAACTCAAACAATGCATGCACTGAGACAAAAATGCATTTGCCCACATATCTAAATGTAGGAAAGAAGTTGAATATGCCCTATTTCAAAAAACGGTGGAGTGTTCCTTTAAAGGGGTCATACATCAAGGTGAATTAGTTGATTGTATAGTACTGTAACAGCGGGAACACAAAACATTCTACCCAGCCAAAAATGATTTATTGAATCTAACTTGCAAACCTTAAATGATTAAATAGTGTAACTTTTACCAGACCAGCTGAGCTGAAACGTTCAACAAGCACATGAATTTGGTTGTCGATCACCACCGTCTATTGTTCTGGCAATTAGTTTTTCATTCAGCTCAATGAATATAGGTTTCGCTCTTAGTGTAAATAGACCATTCGCAATCAATTCATACAGCTTTCCTGTTCTGCGTTTGGTGTGAAAGGGCCTTTACACGTCAACAACATCCATTCAGTGTTGTTCATCTGTTTAACATGCTACTCAATGCTCAAGATGGAGCAAGGGTGGTTAAAAATAATATTTGACAGTAAACCTGTAGCAAAGTACCCACACACATGCAAAGACTGGGTTTACATTAAAGCAATTCAGAGAAAGGGTGAAAAAACACTAGCGTTCACATTTTGGAGTCAGATTTTTAAAAATAAATTAATAGTTTTATTCACTGAGAAAGCATTAAATTGATCAAAAGTGACAGTAAAGACATTTATAATGCTACAAAAGAGCCTTGGTGAGCATTTAAGACTTTTAAACGGTAGAGTATATTATGACTGTTCTGGTGTAAAAACCTTGATATTAATAGTGGTTGACGTACTGAATGATGAATGTATGATATGAACCCTTTAATAATACAATGTCATGATGACATTGAGTCTGTTCATATGCAATCATACCTTTTCACTACCATAGTACATCAAGTTCTTCCCGTCAAACTTCACATATCGTTTCTGGAACACATAGTTTCTATAACAGAGGTGCAAATATAACGTCAGTGGAAAACAACTACATTACAAAGATCACATTTCTGAAATAGTTTAAGGAGGAAGTGAATCTAGACACTGGAAGATGTCACGCAGAGGACAGGAGACAGCAGGAGACACAACACGTGAAGTAATGACAAACCGGCCAGAGAGGACAGACAGGGAGCAGAAACAGCCATTGAGGAGCGTGCAGGAGATGCAGAGATGAGAGGAGAGTAGCAGCCCCGATGGGGCGTACCCTTGAGGAGAGAGCTTGTCCAGCCAGCCGCTGAGGATAGGTGCCACCCGCTCGGACAGCGAGGTGAAGCTGGCGTAAGGAGAGATGATGTGGTCCTCATCTGCTTCATTGGTGCAGAGGTTATGAGGGAGGGAGAACGAGTGGGAGGCCGGTGTGGGTTCACCCACAGTGCAGTAGCCTGGAGAATCAAGGCGTTTGAGCCATGCGTGATTGTTCTGCCTGTGGGAGGAGAAGGAGGTGGTTTAAAATATATACGGTACTGTAATATTACTATGCAAAAAGGCGTGACTGGCGGAAGGCGGTCCACCGGAAGCTAGATATTTTACTTTATAATGTGTTAAATATGGATATTTTTCTTACAAAAATGAATCAAATGGCTTCAGAAGGCCTTTATTAACCCCCAGGAGCCGTTTGGCGCACTTTTTTAATGGATGAATGCACTTTTTTCGTCTTCAAATTTTGGGCTGCCCTTCACTGCCATTATAAAGCTTGGAATATTTTAATATACCTCCAATTCGTCTGAAAGGAGAATGTCATATACACCTAGGATAGCTTGAGTGTGAGTAAATTATGGGATAATTTTGATTTTTAGGCCTTTAAGGGCCAGATTTACTAAACAGGGAAAATTAGTGTGAGAGCGCAATTAAAAAAAAACGCTGATGGGAGTGGAAAGTTCTGCGCGTGATCTACTGACAACATGCAAAATAAAGAACACAGACGCAGCCGGATCATTTCCATAATAACCAACGCAATCTACCAGTTAGCGTCTGGTTTAAGATGTGCTTTTTTTTGACAGTAAATAATGGCGCAAACACCAGTAAATTGATGAGCACAAACCTTAGTAAATCACTGTCAATGATTCATTTAAATACTCTTCTTCCATAAATTTTGCGTCTGATTGCATATGCAATAAGTTCAGCCACAAAAATAACGCCTTTTCCGTGCAAATTTTTCACTGCATATCTTCAGTAAATCCTGACAGTAGTCTTTTTTCAAAGCAAAGCAAAAAGAGGGTTTACGTTGACGCAAGCTGTTACTAAAGCCCTAAGAATTTTTATTTTATTTTATTTAATGCCATACCGGCATCAAAGGCTTTATTCATGACAAACTCAAGAGTAATCAAATGTACAATACTAATAATAAGATTTTAACAATATTTTTATATATATATGTGTATATATATATATATTTTTTTTTTTTTTTAAATGTCCATATATATATATATAAATATCTTTCTATTTCAAATTTGATAAAAAATTATATTATCTCAGAAGAAAACTTTTTTAAAATGTCCATTAATATCCTTTATTAAGGAATAAGAACACTGCCTATATAATTTAAAGCAGGACATTCCAATAAAATATGCTTTGTAGTCAAGAGAGACTTACGAAAAAAGAAAACACACGCACGCACACACACACACACACACACACACAAAAATGTAAATCTTCCCCTTTCAAAATTATACATGAGTAAGTATTGTGTGACCAACTCAGCATCTTGTATATACAGCCTGGTCATTTCTATTGTCAAAATGAAAATACCGTAATGGTTAGGTCTTTCATTTATAACTGGATTCACTTCATATAATAATTTGTTATGGACACATTCATCCCATTATATTTGTCACTTTTTGGAAATACAAAAACTCAGTATGGGTTTAACATCAGCTGTTGATAACTGACATTCTGTCATTCACAGCTGAAGGGCTTCCTCAGCAGCTTTATCCACCAGTTTATTCCCAACCAGCCCCATACAGCCCCGGTATCAAATAAAAAAAAACAAGTAGTCCACTTTTCCTACTATACTGACAATTATAGGATGCTCAGTCTTCAGGGACTCGATTGCTTGTAGACAAGATTTAGAGTCTGTACATGTTAAGAAATGGTCCTGTTGCTCCTTGGTGGTTCTACAGCTAAAACAGGCCTAAGCTGTGAAAACTGTCCTGGTATACCAAAGCGTTTTTGTCCAATCACTACTTCTGAAGATACAAGATTGTCTTATATTTTCTATCAAGCTTTCAAACATTTCTCTTATCCCACTGACTTTTTGTTTTTTTTTCCTTGTTCAAAGCATAAATCAAAATTTTAAAATATTACTTTAAAAAGAATTGCAAATGGGGTGAGAAAAATAATGTTAGTTCAAGACAATTAATATAATATAATTAATATAATATAAATATAATATAAAAGACATTTTAAAAATATATTCAAATATATTTATTAGTAGTAGTATTAGCAGTAGTAGTATTAGGAAAAAATTCAATAATTCTATAAATAATTTTTTTTTCTCAATAGATTACTTACATTTCATTCTGTTCCTCAAGCAAAGCCATCATATATTATATTTAGAATATTTGGAATCTAGCACTTGAGCCATATAGACACATTTTATGCTAGTTTTTTTGTATTATTTTTGATATGGTAACTTGACCAAATTCTTCCCCATTTTAATTTTATAGAAAAGAGCAGCTGGAAAATTCAGCTAAACTGCTCTGTGTGCGTTTCATGGAAGAAAGCACGTTTTAGGGTTTGGAACGAGATGAGGGTGAGTAAACGACAAAATTTTCATTTTTCGGTGAACTGTACCTTTAAAACACAAATGAGAATGTTTCAGATAGCTTTAACCAAATTACAGAGATCACTTTGCTAAATCATGCTGACTAAGGCACCTACATGACAAACGCACCGAAAAATGTCAATTCTCTCATCATTTACTCCCTTTTATGCTGTCCCAGATGTACATGACTTTCTTTAGATGAGCACAAACAAGGATTTTTAGAAAAATTATAAATATCTGTCCACATAATGCAAATGGATCGTAGCCAGGTGGCCACACAAAGTGAGCACGATGGTAATCTATACGACCCCAGTGGATGAATGTCTTCTGAAGCAAAACAAAGGTGTGTGAGAAAAACACTTATCATTTACACCTTTTAAAGCTTTGTTTTCAGCGTCACTATGGGATTTTCAGATGGATATAGCAATGTGGGCATACCAAACATTCTGCTGGCTTATGCGGAAACAGTCAATTTAAACTCTTGTGGAAAAATTGGACTTACCCATGGTCTCTTGTTTTATCCTCTTTTTTTGCAGTCTTTTCCTCAGATTTGGTCCTCTCAACCTAAACATATTTAACCATAAATAAATGACACCTATCTGAGTACATAAAGTGAAAATACACTCTGAAATGAAGTTTGGTTACTTTAAGTCTCACACCTCTGAATGTTGATATTGTCGCTTGCTGTGGAAAACAGTTTCACAGTATGGGTTGATCATATCATCTTCGTCCTCAGCAGATGCTGTGCCAGTTAAAACAGACAAGAAAATAGTAGAAAAAGATAAACACATTAATATTAAAATTAATTAATTATTTGATGAATAGAAAGTTCAAATGAACAGCATTTATGTGAAATATTTTATAAATTATGATTTAATGTGACCTTGCTGAATTCATTTCTTTAAAAAAGGAAAATCTTACAGACCAAATGTTGCATGTATATATGTTTGTGTGTATGTGTGTGTATGCGTGTGTGTAGCAAAAAAGAAACGTCCACTCTCGCTTTCAACTGCTTTTTTCCCCAGCAAATTTCTTATTATGTGTAAATATTTATATGAACATAAAATGATTGAACAACTGAGACATAAACTGAATACATTTCACAGACATCTGAGGAACAAAAATGGAATAATGAGTCCCTGAACATGGAAGGGGCAGGGGGTTGTCTAATATTAAAAATAGCAGTCAGTAAGTAGCAGTCAGTATCTGGTGTAGCTGCTTTAAATACTACAGAGCATCTCATCCTCATAGACTGCAGCAGATTTGCCCGTTATTGCTGTGAGATGTTACTCCACTCGCAAACTGTTTAGAGCCAAAGCCTGTTCTCAGCAAGGAGAACTGGAACCTGATGCGAACTGGCCGCGTATTTCCACAGACTTGACAAACGATGACGTAATGCTTCAATGTGTTGTTTATGTGACTATAACAAGGCTATAACCAGTCTAAAATAAAACATTGCACATCCCGGAAGCAGGTAGTGGCCTCAAAGATGGGGGTAATAATTTGGTAGGGAGTTCAAATTCGGCACAACACTGGCCCAGTGGTATACCGAATTTGATGACCCAATGAATTATGGGACGCACACTAAAATGTAGTGTAGGGTTAAAATTAGGATTTGGATTAAGATTTGCTCAATACAGCGCCTACTATGGTCACTTAATGGGTCAAACAATTCGGCACAACACCGGAACCTCCTTTTCTGCAGTACAAATGTGCAGAATGGTTCGAGAACAGACACAACCCGGGAACCTGCACTGGAACCATGTCAGTGGAGAGAGAGAGAGAGAGTCTTCACACAAACTTTTCACAATATATTTGTTCAAAAAAGAAAGATATGTAAGAAAGTCATACATTTTAGGAACACATTTCAGGTGAGTATCATAAAACTGTGTGTGTTAATAAACCTACCAGACGCTCTTCTGGGTGTTCCAGTTGAGTTGGACTTTTCTAAAGTGCTATAGAAAGTTTAATTAGTTATGGTGGGATAGTCATAAGAATCAAAAATAATATTTTAAATGAAAAGGTATGGTATTCTCAGCAAAAAAAAAGATTTAACAGTTTACCTATGATTTTCAGTGGATGGGCTGACCTCCTGCCGTGGAGGAGGAACAGGTAAAGAGCGACTCCAAAACACACGTGGAGTGCCTGGTAAAGTGCCACAGTAGATTTCGTTAGAGACCATCTCTAGCCCTGAGCAGGGAGGACTTGGAGGTGAACCAGGTGTGTTGGTGAAGGGAGAGCACTGATAGCTAGAGGGGGAGTCAGGTGGGGTGCAGAGGGGTGGGGTACTGAGACGCTCCTGGTCCGACATTCTCCTGAATGTGGATGGGGGAATTCCTCGATTTAACCTAGGGGGCACTGGGGGTAATGGTCCACCAGTCTCTGGGGATGAACTGTTATTACTCAAACCTGGTTCACAAGTAAATGTTTCAACAGTGTCTGTACTGGACGCAGTAGAGGATGAATCTTCTGCAACTATTAGAAGTGGATCCTGAGATGACTTTCGACGAGGTTGTACTTCATGTTGTGTTGGTAAAGAAAATGTCTCTGCTCTTAGTTTGTGGAAGACAGTTCTTGGTTTTGGTACAGGCTTTACAACACTGGCGGTACGCTCAGAGAATGAGCGCTTCACTTGTGCACTAAGATTCGGGGCAGAGCTGTTACATAAGGTTTCTAAAGAGTTGCCAGGGTGTCTTGAAGGAGAACGAGGCTCCACATTGACAGGGGTCACCTCGTGAATAGCGGACTCTGAATTACAGCGATCTAGCAAGGACTCTTTCCTTTGATGTTGACAGATCAGCTGAATGTGCTCGACCAGTTTGAGGATACGCTTCCTGTGGCCGGTGGCAGTGACTCCCACCCTGTTCAGAGCGACATTGTCCACATGACAGAAGTCTCGGGCGAGAAGAAAGCCTGCCTGACGGAAGTGGTCCAGATATCTCTCGAGATGGATGGAAGCCAACAGGTCCTCTGCATCTGAGCATGGACCGATTGTTGCCATAGTGTGCATGGGTGCTGTTTAGGCTGCATGCAAAACAGCAGCAGTTCCAGCCAAGAGCAGCAGACGACACCAGTCCTTCATCTGAGAAAACAAGAAAAGTAAAGTAAATGGTTAATGGAAAAAGACAGCTTTTTGGCCTATATTTGATCTACCCTCAATGTAATAAATGAGTAATGTGTAAAATACATTAAATAACAAAAATATGTTTTTATTAATGTATTATTATCATTATACTTATTATTATTACTAGTAATAATAGCAGCAGTAGTAGTAGTAGTAGTACTTAAAATGTATAATAAAATATATAACTAGTGCTGGGCGGTATGATAACATATATTGTTACCACGGTATAAAATTTTGCTACATTGTGTATATTGCATGTCAAGTCAAAAAAAAATTAATATCGTAAATTATATATAGCCATTTTGGCAGGCACTATTTACACTAACTCCACCTACTAACATCTGGTGGGCCAGAGAAAATACCAGAAGACATTGGATTACCAGCAGTAGCAATAGTGCAGGAATATGGAAAATATGTTATTTTCATTATAGCCGCTGCCTATTTATATGTACAGATTATTTCAAAGCAGCTTTAATAGGAAAATAATGGCTGTACAGCAGCTCTAGAAGAAAGTCAATGTCCAGTTTAAGTAAGTTCAGCACTGATTTACCATTATATAAAAAGATATGTAACAAGAAATGTAACAAATTATTTATTTTCGTAGTAAAAATCATTATTTATTAACTTAGGGGCCGCTTACAGGACAGTTTTCAACTGAAAACAGGAAACTTTTAAAGCATTCTGGCCATTCATTTGCATGTATGTGTAATATACAGCATTACTGACATTCCAGGCACAACCGTCATGATAATGATAATAGGGATGTTCACGAGTACTTGAACGTGACAGCGACAATCGATCAAGAAAACAATGATCGCCGTGACTTTAAAAAAATGTTTCCTTTTTTTCTGATTGGTTATTGCAGCATTTTGGACGGTACCTGAGGTCTAACTGGTTAATGTTAGGACATCACGCATTCCAGACCAACAAAATAAAGTGTAACTATGGATTTGAAAGTGAGCAGTAATGGCTGGAATCACTTTGATAATGAAAATACAGCTGTGCAAGATGTGCAGATCCAATAAGCCATATAAATGTACATAACATTATAATGAGAACACTATTGTAATTGAATATTGTAAATTCTTAGGGCTTTAGTTGCCCGTGTTTCAGCATTGTTGTTATGGGAAGAGTGCACATTCAGACAAACACAGTCATTATTATTATTTTTATTTAATTATTATTATTATTATTATTATTATTATTATTATTATTATTATTATTATTATTATTATTATTATTATAGCATTGTGTCTAAATGCAAAGGCAACTGGTAATTTAGATCTTACAAAACTAAATGGGTAAGGTCCACCTTTAAATTTGATGAACAAAAGACATGGCTGATATTTGTAGGGAGGTTAATGCTCTTTTTTTGACAAAGAGCATTTTTCAGCGGGCTGAGACTGAATCACCCTGACATTTCCAGACGAGGCCGTGACCCCGCTCATGGACTCTAAAAACCACTGCATTGGAACAAAAAAGTCAGTGACTGAATAAAAACAAATCTTTGTACCATCTGAAAATTAGCATTCAGAGTCGAAACACATGGGAATATTGCACAGATAAGCTGTAACAGAGAGCATATGCAATGAATGACAATACTATTTTTAGAAGCCTCCATTCATTAAAGGGGAAGGCTGTTGAAAATGCGGTCCACACGAGGGAACTAGCAACAGTCTAGGAAACAGACTCCACCAGGGTGGGCCTGGGAGAAAATCTGTGTGGGTGGAGCAAAGCTTGTTCGGCAGGGGTGGCATAACTTCGGGAGTGAGACTGAGAGAACGCTTTCTATAAACATTTCGGACTGTGTGTCCTAAAGAGAGATAGCACTTGAGAACAGTGGCCTACGAGGAATCTCAAGGCTACGAGTGGCATACGGCCAAACCCAGGAACAGAGGGCTGCTACATTTCATGACCTCAGAAAAGGGGCAGAGACTGATGGGTGGGTGTGATGATAGGACAAACTCTCATCACAGAGTGTACAAATCCACAAAGGATTCACACTGTTCTCTCTCAAGGACATCTCAATAGGCGGTACTTATGAGCATGTCACTTTCTGTTTGTGGCAGAGATTAATCAATCATAAATCACTCCACCTCAATTATAAAACACAATATAAGTCAGAAACGTGTTAAAAAGCCTTGATAATGTCGACGGGGTCTGTTTCACTCAACAACACTGAGTCTGAGTAGAAAAGCAGACGTTAGAAGGCTGTTGAAAAAGGTTGATGAGTCATATCCTCGTCTTCCTTTGTCTGGACTCTGGATGCTAACCTTTGGCTCAGGCACTCTGATTCACCGGATCCCACGGTGAGGGGGGAGGCAGGAAGCTTGTGAGGAGGACTGATAAAGTGTGACCTGAGGAAAGGAGAGAAATGGGTCTGGGTGTTTTCTTTTTCCCCTAGCAGCAATGCAGGAACAACTCCCTTCAGCAAGACTGTCATCATAAAGCCAACCAGTGGCAAAACATTTGCAATTAATTCAGCCCAAATCCCTTAATCTATATAAGCCTTAAGGTGACCAGACACCGTTTTAAGGGGACAGTCCCGTTTTTTGGTGTTCCGTCCCCGAATGAAGCCGTCCCCAGAAATGTCCACGTTTTACAGCTCGTTCAAAACAACCCGCAAATGCATTGCAAAACCGGACCAACATTCAGCAGCCTGCTGGTTATAAAAGCAATCGTGAAGTGATTATTTTCACCAACAGGTGGTGCTGCGAACTACGCCAACTCTACTTGATCGCATGCCGCAAATTCACGAAGGCGTAACCTGGATTAGAACAGAGCGCCATTATCAGTACATATCAAAAGAAATATTTTATCGCTTTCAATGTAGTAACATACTAACTACTCATGGTAAAGGCTAAGTTCACCCAAAAATTAATTCTGTCATTAATTTTCACCCTCACGTCATTCCAAACCCATTTCAACCTTAATTTTATGAAGCGATGAGAATACTTTTTGTAATTCTGACGTAATCTGGAAGCGCTGCATTGTCTTTACTACGTCAACAGTGTATGAGACTGACACAGACGTGAAGAAATTATTGAATAAAGTCATTTGTTTTTCGCACAAAAAGTATTTTCGAAGCTTCATAACAATAATGTTGAACCACTGGAGTCACATGGACTATTTAACGATGTCTTTCCTACCTTTCTGGGCCTTGAAAGTGTTAGTTAAATTGCTGTCTCGGATATCTTCGAAATATCTTCATCTGTGTTCTGAAGATGAATGACATGAGGGTGAGGAATTAATTTTTGGGTAAATTAACCCTTTAAATTAAATTAATACTATTTGCATGTGCCGTATAACAGGGCCTCAATAGGGTGCGGGATTGTTTTGCACAATTTTAAATGTCCCCAAAAGTTTAAGTCACAACGCAGTAATTTACACACATCTTAACACATCTAAAAACAATTACAAGTAGTGTACCCGTTTTTTTATTAAATGAGATTGCAGTGATATTTTGACCACTCAAATAGGTGAATGTCCCTAGTTTCCATTTCATAACTCTGATCACCATAGTCTTAACTTCGCTGTCTGTTTTTGTTCTTTTTATGTTAAAATACATAATTAATGTATCATAATAACATAATTGATCAAATAAATGATCTTTTAAACAAATTTTAAAAATCTCACAGACCCCAAAATTTTGAACATTAAATGTAGTGTACAGAGAATCCCAAACTTGCGCCATTCGCTTGGTTCCTTGCAAGCGGCGCAATTTCCTTCATCTAATTTTGGATTTGCTGCACTTAATGCAGCACACATGGTTCAAAATGAATATCAATTGACTGTAAATACAGCAAACACCCACACATTTGACAGCTGCATTTCTCAATCCCTACACAAAATAGCTGTATTCACACATTTTTTGAATGACATCACAACCACACTGCCACATTAAATATTACGCCACATTTTTTCAGGTTGACGTGCCCAGTGTTCGTATTAGCTTGCAACCACAAGTACAGTTGTGCGGTTAAGACAGGGACCATTTTGCAAAAGAAATCCACAAAAAGGTCAACAACAATGTCTATAACTTTACAGCATAATACACTTGATTTCTTAATCACCGAAAACCTATATCTGTTTATAATCGGTTTAATTATTAATATTTCTGCTTATATTTCGGATTAAAAGGATTGTTCACCCACAAAAGAAAATTCGGTCATCACTTCACCTCAAGTTGTTCCAAACCTGTATGAGTTTCTTTATTCTATTGTTCTGTGTAATTCCATAGTAGGAAAAAAACAGTTTGATTACCAATATTCTTCAAAATATCTTCTTTTGTGTTCAACAGAAGAAAGAAATTCATATAGTTTTGGAACAACTTAGGCGAGTACAGAATTTTCATTTTTGGGTGAACTGTCCCTTTAAGGATTTGAACAAACCACTAAGCCTGAATATTAAAGGGAAGATTATCAGCGCTGGGAAGATGAATCTGTATTTAAACTGGGTAGTAGAAATGTGAAATTATTTTTGAATTTGGTGCCTTCTAGATTGAGAAAACTCAGAAAATGTATTTTAGTCTCATGGGGATGAAAGACAACAATTCCCAGTACGCACTGCTTCATTGCCCTACTCTAGGCACTGCTAGTCGGCTACTGGATTACTGGATCACTTGCCCACCGCGTTCATTTTCAGAAAATCAGTTCAGTTAGAGACACTACAAATAAAAACTGAACGTGTCTGTTCGATATAATGCGAGTGAACCGATTGAGCGTCACGGCACAAACGCAGCAGGATCGGATTACATTCATCACATGAACTGAGGTAATCGCGGGATTCGCGGCTGCGGCTGCATTCACAGCGCGTGTTCAGTCTGACGCGTGTTCATGTCTTTGGAAGCTTAACTTTCATAGGAAGTTTAAAAGTTAAAACACACACTTTGGTCTCCACCACTCCATTTACATGAATCTCAGCAGCTCAGCGAGCAGTGCTGTGAGTGTGATGTTGAAAACATTGAGGAAATAGCGCCTCCTGCTGGCTGTAGTCTTTAGCCTCTGGCCAAACACTCCTCCGATGACGCAAAATGACGATATTTGATTATTGATATTACTTTTTGATTAACGATTACAGAGCAACCAGTCTGCCATTACTTATAGACAGTTTTTGCCTAATGGACAATTAAATAGTCTAAAGAAATTCTATAGGCTTTAAAAAAAAGTCAGGAGCAATCACAGTATACTTTTTTTCAACTTAAGCCAATAAGCAACCATCCCACAGATTACAGCCTTATAAGAAAACACTCTAATGGACACAGAGGAACAACACACTATAAACGGGGAAGTGTTTGTCTAATGACCGCATTCCCTCCACGCTGTGACCTGAGGATTCCGGGGGAAGGGTCGCTTTCAGATAAGAATGAGACGGTCTTGGGCAGGCCTGTTCTCGTAGATGAAGGTCTAGAGATGGTAAGGTAAACAGCAGGACACCAGAGCCATCTCATTCCAGCAGCACTGTACCTGTACCTTCAAATCATCATCCATATCTTGACTGAAACACAAAGCAAGATGGCCACCATCTCAAACAATCAACATGTATTTTGCTGGGAAAACTGTGCCCTGCTCTGCTCTGTCCGCCCCGCCCTAACTATATTTATCTTAATGGCCGATCTGGGTTTTCTCCGAACTACTGAATACACAGGATACAGCTGTCCCTCAAACAAAACCCTCCTCCTCTCTCCCATGCTAGAGGAAAAAAAGAGAATGTGTATGATACAAAGAGGAACTGGAGATCATCGCAGCCATCTGGAACCAAAAGAGGGGTCAACATGATCTCATGAGCATTCGTATGCAACATATGTGTGGTAAAACCAAACTTTATGTAAATGTACATTTGCATAAACACTCAAACGTACAATGTTGATATATTTATTGACAAACTAAAATATAAATTATTTATTTTTGAACAACTTTGCAGATGCACAAATGGTAACACTTTAGTTCAGGGTCCAATTCTCACTATTAACTAGTTGCTTATTAGCATGCATATTACTAGTTTATTAGTACTTATAAAGCACATATTGCATCCCTTAATCCTACCCAATACCTAAACTTAACAACTACCTTACTAATTATTAATAAGCAGTAATTAGGAGTTTATTGAGAAAAAATATTTACAGAACACAAATGAAGATCTTTTTAATGATAGATGTCTGTCAATCCAATGACAGCTAAGCAACTTTGACGCTTCAAAAAGTTCATAAAGACATTGTCAAACTAATCCATAGGAATGGAGCGGTTTAGTCCAAATTTTCTGAAGAGACTCGATCACTTCATATAATAACGGATTGAATTTAGGCTTTTATTCACATTGATCTTGCTTGACCTGCTTGACGCGCAAGAACAAACCTCATTGGTTCTTGCTGAAACTCAAACGAGAATGAACACGTGTGAATGAACCTCATTGGTTCTTGCAGAAGCTCAAACATGCTGCGTAACACGAGAATGAACAACATCAGGATGAGTAATTAGTGACAGAACTTACATTTTTTGGTGAACTATACCTTAAATCGTTTAAAGTGACTGTTAAAAATGTATTTGTCAGTGAATCAGAATTCAAGAGATTTGTTCAAAAAATGTTAAATAGACTGCAACAATTAACATTTTGTCAGAACCTCTAGTAAATTACATATCACTTTGTTTAATTGTCAGTTTAGAAGGAGAGAAAAAAAATTGCGATTCTCAATTTATCCCGAATCGTGCAGCTCTAGTTTACATCAAATTTGACTGTCGGGAAGCGCAACCTTCTGAAACCTACAATGACAAATGGGACACACCATGGTCTCGTGGACTTCACAATCATGCAGTGGCCATTGTAAGTCCATAAGCCTGTAAGTGCATTCATGCCATTTGGTACAGGGCCTTTATCATCGATTGTGACATGCCATGTTTTGGGTGATATATGCATTTCAGTGAGGTGTGTGTCTTCACGGAGTGGATCGGGAATAGATATTTAATGATTAACAACACAAAACTATTATAGTAGAGTATTGAGAATGCAACACATTGCAACACACTGCTATGGTACTGCTTTTTGACATTTTTGCAATTAATAAATGAATGTGATTACATTAGTCTGTGTATAATTTTTTTTTTAGAAACTCCTAGGGTTAGTTTTAGAGGTAAGAGTGGGATAAGGGCTCAAAATATTTATTTAACAGTATTTTGTTACTGAACATTTTTATACTCTATAAAAGTGGTCATGTTTAGGTTTGGGTGTAGGATTAAGGGATCTAAAATATAATGGTAAACAAATGGTAAAACTATATAAAATGGTAAAAATGCAATTATACAATTATATTTATGATATGAAAGATTTATATATGTTATGTTTCTACAGCTATAAAAACTTACTCATGTTTAAGCTTTGGATTTTGTCAATACGTCTATTTTGTAAATTTCAGCATCCATTCAAACATATATGTTTTTGTGTGTGTACTAATATATAAACAATGAGACCAGGCTGGTCTCATGAAAAGAAATTTGAATAAAGCCAAAGCGCCTCGATCGCCCCCAGGTCCCACATAGCTCACAAACCCCGCCCCTCCATGTATTCTAATGTGATGCAAGACAAACTAACTAATCAAATTACACTTCAAATTATTTTTTCCAAGAAGGTTTCTGTTCGTTATCATCAAGTGTTTGTTTTTTTTTAATAAGTTTTGTTTTAGTTAGTTATTTGATGCTATAAAAACGGGGGTGACATCATGACGTCATGTGATCGACAGCTTCTCTGAGCGAAGTTGTCGCTAAAGCACCAATGGATTTTTTTCCTGTGATTTTCTGGAGGAGTTTGGAGATTTAATTTCTACATTTCCACAAATGTTTATTTCACACCAACATGAGTTGTTCTGCAGCTAACAGACTCCGGTCCCGAGGTCACTACTGTGCAGACCTGGGCCCCAAATCAGCGCAAGATGTCAGCACCATATTCAGATGTTGTCGGCTTCACTTTTCAGAAATTTCATTTTTTACAGTCTATGGGCAGAACACCAAAAACATAGGAAGAACTGCACGGAATGCTGACCATGACTAGCTCCTCTGATTTTTGAAACCACCACAAAACAACTGAAATTTAAACCATTTCTATAGACATCATGATGCTAGACAACAAAGCAGCTAACAGAATAAGATGGTCTTTCATGGCTGTGTGATACACATTTCCTGTACTCTTTCGGAATAGTATTACAAAATGAAGCCAGTGATGATGCATGTTATCTTGTAATGAAGTGAGCAAGACTTACGCTATTCTAATGTAAACAATCGTTATGATGCACATTACCGCATTACCACACACTATATGCTGACAACTGTTCTTTTTTGCAAGCATTTCACCAATTTTACATTTTAATAGGATACCAACCAGACACATACATACTTTATCAATATGTCCTTTCTGTGATACTTTAACTGATGACAGAATTTACATTTTTGGGCGAACTAACCCTTCAAGCTCTCTTATGCCTGTAGACATTTTAGCAGGCCTCTTAAAAATCAAGCAACTCAAGCAAAACGTGTTGAATATAGAATTAGCTACTTAT
This sequence comes from Gobiocypris rarus, assembly GCA_023029165.1. NCBI lineage: Eukaryota > Metazoa > Chordata > Actinopteri > Cypriniformes > Gobionidae > Gobiocypris > Gobiocypris rarus. The sequence continues at coordinate 35,766,343 of CM040932.1, forward strand.
GTTGTTCATGCATGTCTTCCGATTTTGATTTATGCATAAGTCATAAGTCCTAGTAATGCCAACGGTGATGGCAACTCATACTGTAAGCCCTGTTCGGGAACAACTAAAAGCTGTGTTTCAATTCCACCCACTCCATTCAAGTTCATTTGAAAAACAAAACCATCTCAAACCATAATGGAATGGAATGGACTAGTTCCCCAGAACTTAACGGAAGGGAAAACATTTATCCTGACAGAATGAGCCCTGAATGATCTTGGGTTGCTATCTGAACAGCAATCTTCAAATTACTATTTGTATTTCAAATGATGTTTCATAGAGATAAAAAAAAAAAACACTTTGGGGTTTCTGTACATCTAGGCAGTACATGTAACAGGAAATGAAAACATTAGCACATCAACCAATAAATAGCACTTCGAACTAGTGCAATTCAGTCTCATTGGAGAGCAGAGGGTAAACTTTAAATGAGTAAACTTTTTTGACATTATTTTGCATGATCATATTCATTTGTTGTTTATATTTTCATTAAACGAAAAAGCATGCTTCACGACCTTGTTGATGGCACTGCTCTGTGGGTTATGATGGAGAAAAACATCTCCAAACATCTTTCCCTCTCATATCCTACTCAAACATCCCTGGGCTTCCAGAACTAACAATTAGTGGAAGCTGTAGAGTCAAAAGCAATTTGTGAAACGCAGGAATCAAGGAGGCTTTTGGGATGCAGTGTGCAGGGGGGTGTGTATAAATAACAGTGAAGCACTATTGTGTGACACAATTCGTCATTGTTCACAACTGGTGGAGGCCGCGTAGCTGAGATGACAGAACACACTTGTGTATTAATCTGCTGGACCCCTGCTCAAACACATATTGAGATCTCAGTTCCCTCCACACTGCTGCTAGATAACCTTCGCTTTCATATTTAAGTCCTATCAGATCATTTAATGTCCAACAAAAATGGCTAACTCACAGAGAGAACGGTTTTAAATGAAAACACAAATATTGTAGCAGCCAATGCATACATACATAAAATAACGTAAGAGAAAACATCTCTCTTTTAAAATTGTTTGTTTCATGTGATTGTTTTATTATATTTCTTTCAAATCCATTGGCTTCATTGAGGTATATTTGACATTTTTGTGCCATGTCGATGTCGCGATAGAAAGATGGATGTGGTGATTATTATATTTATTAGCTATATTATAAAAAAATATTAAGCAGTAGAACTGTTTTCAACATTGATAATAATAAGAAATGTTTCTTGAGCATCAAATCATCATATTAGAATGATTTCTGAAGGATCATGTGACTGAAGACTAAGAGTAATGATCCTGAAAATGTAACTGTCATCACAGGAATAAATTACATTTTAAAATATATTCAAATTGAGAACTGTTATTTCAAATTGTAATAATATTTCACAATATTACTGTTTTCACTGTCTTTTGGATTAGTAAACATAAGAAACTCCTTTCCAAACCATAAAGAAAAAAAACTTACAAACCCAAATGAATGGTTTATTATATTATATTATATTATATTATATTATATTATATTATATTATATTATATAGCAAATTTCTTCTGTAAGTATAACCCTCTAAAAATAAAACAAAGATGAACTAAATGTCTGCAATATTTCAAAAACAATCGTATAAAATAAAAACACTGGATTAGATACACTCGAAATGAAAAATAACATCTTTGCAATGGACATTCCGAGGCTCACATCTCTGCTGGATCTGAAGATATTCCCCATCCTCCAAGTGCACAGAGGAATACAGGTCAGATTATGCAACAAGAGATTTATCACAATTAATACACTCGTCCATGTTGTGAGAACTTAATCTGCATTTGGGAATCTGCTCAGTTAGACATATGGCACATACGGGTACAAGAACAAATTTAAAAGTACTTTAAAAGTAAGGATTTCTCCCAAAAGTGGGGGGTGAATGTAGAGTTTCCACATCATGCATATGCACTTGCTGGATGAAAATGTTTTCTGCAGAGGCCTTCAAAATGCCATGTTATTCTTGCAAATTCCCTGCAGACTCCCACGGTTGTTGTGTCTGTAAGGAACTGGCAAATTAGCTCTGGGTGTTTCTAATTCAGTTTAAACTGAACTGTAAAATTCAGCGAGTGTAAAGCCTCTGGGTCTCGGATTCCTCAGTGAGCAACACCCTACAGAGCCAATCTTGCGTTACACTGCATTACATGCGGATTCAATGCACCGTGAGAATCAGTGGAATTCCATCTCAACAGTCAACACTCTGCTGTGTAGCTAATAGTTAAACTCACGACCTTAACTAAAAAGTAACCTTTACTTGACAGAACGTCCTTCTTTACAAGGTCCGGGAGCATTTCAGACCACAAAGGCTTTGAGAAGAACATTTGCACTATGAAAAACGAGTTAAAAAACGCATCTTTAAATGTTAGAAGATATTACTGTACAGCCTTCAGATGTGAATCAAACTGCCCGCTATCTGACAGCTTGTTAGATGTTGTCAAAGGATTTCAAATGACACCTTACCTTAATTAATTCGCGTTATATATTCCCGCGACCGCGCGTTGAGTTGATGCGGAGCGTTTTAAACTCCAGTAATGTGAGATGTGCTGGAGAAAGTTTGAGTGTTGCGCTGCTGATAGTTGTGTTTGTTATGCCGGAGATTCAGTGCACAGGCACAGCGCTGCTGCTGCTGAGAACTAACTGAGCTCTTAAAGGGACAGCGACCTGTATCCACTGTTCCGATATAACCGATCTTCATTCAGTATAGTTCTGGTCATGCCACAAAAACCTAATTAGGCCATACACAGTTTCAAAAACACACAATTAACAGACTTGGTGAATATTTTTCTTCCACAATAAAGAAGTACGTGTTAATGGAGAAATTAGGCGTATGCGTAAACATTTACCAGTTTCCCTCAGGAATTTCCTGTGGGGTTTTAGAATGGCGGTTTGTGATTTACGAGTAAAATAAGGTTAGCAGAGACTTTCACCTGTTGTTCTACAACTACCCACAGAAATTAATCAAACGTAGCATATTGTTAAAAACGTTAACCAGTTGCTAAATAAAGACTATGGGACTAGCCTACCACAAGGATGGATGAATCGTAAACAATTGGCTAATTACCTATGGTTTGACCATAGACTGTATAAAAATTTGGATGTAGTGTCTGTGACGTCACCCATAGGATTCTGCAGAGCGGTTTTGAAGCCTAAAGTAGGGACGAGCTGGCCCTTGCCATCTTGGCAGCGCGTCATCTAACGTCACTCCCGGATAACAGAAAATGGGCAAAGAGGCGGGATGTGGGCGGAGCTGAGGTGACGCGATTACTAACAAACAACAGATAAATGGCTACCCACCTGCCACTCAAAGTGGCCACGCCCTTAATTATTTAGAACTTTAAGGCTTTATATAATGTAAATGAATGCGTTATAAAAAAAATTCACCCCCATCACAGTTATCATGAAGGGCAAAATTAGCCGTATAGACCAAAACTAGAATTTGTACCAGGCTGTAAACATGTTTTATTATGCTGTAAAGTTGGGCATTTTAACATGGGGCTCAATGAGATTCTGCTCCTTTCTGGAGCCTGTCCCTAGTGGCCAGTCGATGAACTGCAGTTTTAGTCACTTCCGTATTGGCTTCAAGAGAGACAGCGGGAGGTTGCCGCTTGGGTTTGACCTACAAACAAAAAGTTTTTTTGGCATTTTGACTACCAAACTACGGTTTCTGTGGCAAAACCAATTTTTTTGCTTAACATTGAATAACCAAGTTTTTTTGTTGTTGTTGTTTTAATTGTAGTAAAATTGTAGTTTTTTATTTTTCAAATTTTCAAAAAAATAACTAAATTCAGTTGCACATTAAATGATGAGTGTTTCTAAATGTGTGTAACTGTATATTTTTGACACTGTGAACTTATAGAAAATGAATATTTCCAAAAAGGTGCACTATGTAAAAAAAATTCAGTAAAATATCCAAAAACCACTAGGCTAATGTTATATATTTTGTTGAGTTGAGTAGGCCTACTTACAATATCCCAAATGTTTCCAACTATTTATAAATTGTGAAAAAATTGCTATTTTAACCAAGGAACCAGGACGTGTGAGGGAGTCGCCTGTCATTTGTGTCATATCAGCGTTACCCTCGGTTTCCTCGGTTTTATTTTACAGAAACGCTTTACTCTTACTGCATTGTGCAACACGTGCGATAGCAGCCGCCGAGCGAATGCACAGAGTAACGGTATAACATTATTTTCAACACACTCAAATGTGTCTAATATTATAAACAGAGCTGCATTACCTCATACTAATTTGAATAGGCGACCTCTAGTGGACAGACAAGTTAGATAGTGCACCTTTAATTTACGAGTAAAATAAGGTTTATGGTTAGCAGACTTTAACATGTTATTCTAATATACGTATACCCACAGGAAACATATTTGTTAAAAACATTAATCAATTGCTAAATAAAGACAACTACCATAAGGATGGATGAATCGTTAACAATTGCTGTCCTTAGGCTAATTAGCTCTGTTTGACCTGCAATCCCATACGAAAATAACCCATGGTTTTATTGTAGTTAAACCATGTTTTTTGGCGTTTGACTACCAAACTATGGTTTTTGTAGCAAAATCATGGTTCATTTTTTGGTTACCACGGAATAACTACAACTATGTTTTTTTTTTTTTAATCGTAGTAAAGCCATAGTTAGCCTAATTTCCATAATTGACACAACTGCCGACAGTTTTAGCAAAATTCAGTAACAGATTGGCAACATCAAACTATCAGTGTTTCTAAATCTGTGTAATTGTATACGTTTGACACTGTGAACTTATAGAACAATTTCCTTCATTTTCACACTCTTTATACATTTAATTAGGCCTATTTAATTAGGCCTGATTTTTTCTATATTGCATATAGTTCAACAATGTTATTTGTGTTTAACAGCGGTCTGTGATTTAATGGTCATTTTAAACCTTTTTAGAATAAAATGGCCATCTCATTTGTCTTTTTAAGGTTAATTTTATAGCTAGCATTTTTGTGTATCATAAATGCACATATTTAAATCATATTTTAACACGTTTGCATAATTTGATGAAATGAAAGCTTGACATTTTATAACTCTTTACAGTAGTTTGCAGGTTTCTTCTAGCATCTTGGAGACGTTGCCTCAGTTCTTCTGGATTATGTTTGGAAATGTAAAAATGTATATTTCCTACTGACACACTGCGGCAAAATATAAATAACAAAATTTGTTGGGGTGAAAATATAACATGTTCGCACAGTACTGTATATATCAAATGTTTTCAGCATCCTAAAACAAATCTCATACTGTTATATATTAATGATTAATGATGTCATCGAAAGTTCACAATAGGGTGTGTTTTTAGGTTTAAAATGAAGATGATGTGAAGAAAGGCTTGATCGTTGCAGCAAAAGCAATAGAACTTTTGTTGTGAGAGAAAGCCGGAGGGTTCACTTATTAAGTTTCCTTTTCTCCCCTACAGCCCAATCTGATTGATGTAGGCAGGAACTGTTTCAAATGGGAAGCAGGAAGTGTCTGAGACAATAGAGGTTTTGAGGAGTGGTCCCCAGCTGTACATTTATGGATGAAGAAAAAGGATACCGTTTTGAATAAACTTACCTCATTGCCAAAAAAAAGAGGAAAGCATTTTTTAATAAATCTTTAAAGCTGAGATGTATAAAAGTGAATGGTCACTTGTTCAAAACTAAAAATGCTAAAATTTATAGTAGCGTTTATACAAATAAATAATAATTTAAAAAAAACTAGTTTTAGAAATAAACTTTTTATTCTAACGACAATACATTGAGAAAAATGCAACTGAGTCAAAAGCACACACAGAGAGATAAAGGTACTAAACAGAACTGATATCTGCAGCCCCTGAGGTCTTTTCAAAGCAGTAAAATACAAACAGATTTTTGTCACTTTAAGGAACATTTAAGGAAGTCCTTGCTATCTGCCACCTCCCACGGGAAGTCCTCACCTCAGAGTGCAGGGCTGGAAAACGGTGTTTTATAAGTTATATAAATGCTAGGCAAAATAAGCTGTGCTCCATACACTCTTAAAACTAAAGGTTCCCAAAAGGGGGTTGCACAGTGATGACATAGATTAGCCCTTTTGGGTTCCCCAGAGAACCTTCCAGTAAACAGTTCTTAAAAGTACCAGTTTTTTTCTTAGTTTGTGAGCTAAGAACATTTTCCACTTTTAAACGTTCTTCATGGAACCATAGATGCCAATAAAGAACCTTTATTTTTAAAGAGATAGTTCACCCCAAAATCTCTCATGTCGTTCATCTTCAGAACACAAATCAAGATATTTTTGATGAAAGCTTTCTGACCCCTTCATAGACAGCAATTTAATGAACACTTTCAAGGCGCAGAAAGGTAGGAAAGAAATTGCTAAAATCATCCATGTGACTCCAGTGGTTCAACCTTAATTTCATGAAGCGACAAGAATACTTTTTGTGCGTAAGCAGCAATGAAAGGGCCCTCGCACCCGTGCCACCGTCTTTAGGAAAGGCTGGAGCATGGTGGGAAATATGCATTTAAGTATATACAGGTCCAAAAATTACCATATTGTGATAAAAGTTCATTATTTTCCATAATGTAATGATAAAAAAATTATCTTTCATATATTTTAGATTCATTGCACACCAGCTGAAATATTTCAGGTCTTTTATTGTTTTAATACTGATGATTTTGGCATACAGCTCATGAAAACCCAAAATTCCTATCTCAAAAAATTAGCATAATTGATCCGACCAATAAAAGAAAAGTGTTTTAATACAAAAAAAGTCAACCTTCAAATAATTATGTTCAGTTATGCACTCAATACTTGGTGGGGAATCCTTTTGCAGAAATGACTGCTTCAATGCGGCGTGGCATGGAGGCAATCAGCCTGTGGCACTGCTGAGGTGTTATGGAGGCCCAGGATGCTTCGATAGCAGCCTTAAGCTCATCCAGAGTGTTGGGTCTTGCGTCTCTCAACTTTCTCTTCACAATATCCCACAGATTCTCTATGGGGTTCTGGTCAGGAGAGTTGGCAGGCCAATTGAGCACAGTAATACCATGGTCAGTAAACCATTTACCAGTGGTTTTGGCACTGTGAGCAGGTGCCAGGTCGTGCTGAAAAACGAAATCTCCATAAAGCTTTTCAGCAGATGGAAGCATGAAGTGCTCCAAAATCTCCTGATAGCTAGCTGCATTGACCCTGCCCTTGATAAAACACAGTGGACCAACACCAGCAGCTGACATGGCACCTCAGACCATCACTGACTGTGGGTACTTGACACTGGACTTCAGGCATTTTGGCATTTCCTTCTCCCCAGTCTTCCTCCAGACTCTGGCACCTTGATTTCCGAATGACATCCAGTGCTGCTTCTCTGTAGCCCAAGTCAGGCGCTTCTGCAGCTGTTTCTGGTTCAAAAGTGGCTTGACCTGGGGAATGCGGCACCTGTAGCCCATTTCCTGCACACGCCTGTACACGGTGGCTCTGGATCTTTCTACTCCAGACTCAGTCCACTGCTTCCGCAGCTCCCCCAAGGTCTGGAATCGGTCATTCTCCACAATCTTTCTCAGGGTCCGGTCAGCTCTCTTCTCGCAGCGTTTTTGCCACACTTTTCCTTCCCACAGACTTCCCACTGAGGTGCCTTGATACAGCACTCTGGGAACAGCCTATTCGTTCAGAAATGTCTTTCTGTGTTTTACCCTCTCGCTTGAGGGTGTCAATGATGGCCTTCTGGACAGCAGTCAGGTCGCAGTCTTACCCATGATTGCGGTTTGAGTAATGAACCAGGCTGGGAGTTTTTAAAAGCCTCAGGAATCTTTTGCAGGTGTTTAGAGTTAATTAGTTGATTCAGATGATTAGGTTAATAGCTCGTTTAGAGAACCTTTTCATGATATGCACATTTTTTGAGATAGGAATTTTGGGTTTTCATGAGCTGTATGCCAAAATCATCAGTATTAAAACAATAAAAGACCTGAAATATTTCAGTTGGTGTGCAATGAATCTAAAGCCGCGTTTCCACCGCAGGAACTTTCCCCAGGAACTAGGAACTTTGAGGTGGTACTCTGTGTGTTTCGACCGCAGGAACCAGGGTCTAAATGAAGTTCCGGGTAAATATTTCCCCCTCCGATAGTCCCTGCTCACGAGGTAGTACTTTTTCAAAGTTCAGGAACTTTCGGGGGGTGGAACTTGGGCGCTGAACATGCTGATTGGTTGAGTTCACGCAGCATTTTATTTCAACCGGCATTTTTAAAAGTATCTTGCTCTTTAAAAGTATTGCTCTATATGTCCGGTGGCGTGTGTTCGTCTCCCCATCTCACGGTCAATGTCCATAATAGCTGATAATAACATACGTTGTCTTATTTTAAATCTAGCTTTACACACTTAAAGCAGAATACGCTTTAGTATCAGTGCTCTCTTTTCCGCCGTTTTGTTAACTAGGCTGTTATCTCTTTAGTAAACCAGTACATAACCAGCAAAGCAGCGCTGCTTGAATCTTCTCCATACTTGTTATAGTTGCAGACAGTGTCACGCAAAAATTATTACTGTCCGTTGGTGACTGGGAGGAGCAGTCGCGCGCAATCCTACATCACCGGACTTATAATTTGCCTAATCTTCACGGTACTTTAGACCGCGGTGGAAACGCAGACAGTAGCAGGTCTGGGGGGGAAAAGTTCCTGTAAAAAAAGTTCCTGGTACAAATTGTTCTGGGTAATTTCAGTAGAAACGGGGCTTAAAATATATGAAAGTTTAATTTTTATCATTACATTATGGAAAATAACTAATTTTTTGAGAAGGACCTGTAAAATTAAGGACTACATCAGCCATTTGTATTTGCCACTCTACCTACTGCCAGCTGGTGGCGCTATAACTATATTTTGGTGTTTATATGTCTTTAGGCCAGGGCAGATTGGACATTGAATTCTTGAGTTAAAACAACTTCCTGTTTCATGACAATAATAGCATGCTTTAGCAATCAGCTAAGTGTTGCTAGCATGTTTTAGAATGTTTCTAGCATGTTTAGCACTCAATTGCATATTTTAGTATGTTGCTAGTAGTGCATCAAAGTGTAAAACATGCCATTTCCTGCTGCACGTAGGTGGCGCCATGACTGTCTGTGACTGAATATTGGCATGTAGATGTCGTCAGGCCAGGACTAAAATGTGAAGTTTGAGGCAGATCGGACATTGTATGCCTGACTTACAACAGCTTCCTGTTTCATTGCGAAACATCAAGCTTTGTCAGGCCGGAACAGACACGCCCTTCAGTGAAAACTCAAGATCTTCGCAATTTTACATCACCAAAGCCTCAAGATTAGACTGACCTTATATGATGTTTAAATTAAATCTCTAGGCGGAGTTCGTTAAAGTAATGGAAATTGCAAAAACTACAAACATTTTAAGGAGAAAATTTAAAATATCTTACTTCCTGCTCCAAGGGGCTGTTGTGTAGGTATTGGGCTATTACATGTGTGAACCGAATTTCATACTTGTACGTGAAACGTAGCACAAACAATGTTTAATTTAAAATTTGTAGGTGGCGCTACCGAGCCATTTCACCACACCTAATTCTGAAACCCATATCGGATGTAAATTTTCACCACTTCTGATGCATGTGCAAAGTTTCATGAGTTTGAGCATGTTTAGGCCCTCAAAAATGCTATTCATTTCGGAGAAGAAGAATGATAGGCCGAACATTTCTACTAGGGTCATCACAACATCGGTGCTCAGGCCCTAATAACGACTTTATTCAACAATTTCTTCTAGTCTGTGTCAGACTCTTACACTGTTGACGTAGTGTAAACAGTGCAGCGCTTCCAGAACGCCGGCTTACCATTGGCCGGCTCTGTTCACTTGAGCAACAAGACACATCCACACAAGTTGTTCTGCCGTATATCTAGGATGCCGTACCGTCAGCCAATGGTAAGACACAGGCTAGAAGAAATTGTTGAATAAAGTTTTGTTTTTTTTTGCGCACAAAAAGTATTCTCATCGCTTCATAGAATTAAGCTTGAACCACTGTAGTCAGGACTTTTTTAACAATGTCTTTACAACCTTTTTGGGCCTTGAAAGTGGTAGTTAAATTGCTGTATATATGGAGCTCTCGGATTTCATCAAAAATATATTTGTGTTCCGAAGATGAACTTAAGTCTTACGGGTTTGGAACGACATCAAGGTGAATAATTAATAACAGAATTTGCATTTTTGGGTGAACTTTCCCTTTAGTGTATAAGTAGACTAATAAAATGACAGGGTTTGCAATGATACAATTATAAATTCATTTTGTGAGCTGAAAACTTCCAGAGTATTTATTGATACTGTGTAAGACATTTTACACTGAATGAGTTCATCATACACTATAAAAAGTATCAGTTAAACATGTTTAATACAACCAGCTAGAATGGAGGCCTTTAAATCTCTGCAAAACACTATACTGTTATGTTGTTCAATCCAAAGAAATGAGTGTATGGTTTATAGAATAAATGTAAGGGAACCATCCTCAACTGAGAATGAGACACACTCACTTTCACATGCACACAGAACACAAGGAGAGTCCCTGCGAGTTATCTTAGGTCTCATCATCATCGCTGTGGTGCTGGGCCTTCTCCTCACTCACACTGCTCTCATCGATGTTCTCCAGAGAGTCTGCTCTCTGCACTGTCAGGTCAGCTACACTGATGCAGGGAAGCGCGTTCTGCTCCGGGTACCTCCACGGCTTCAGATTAGGGTCGTGTTTCCGCTTCCACTCTGGGTACTTAAGGCAGGCTTTGTAAATCTTTTTCATGGCCTGTGGGGGAAAAGTTGAAAGATCTGGACCAAGCAGTTTCTTTTATGTAACATTATGTGGCTAATACAGAACACCTTGTGTGATGTGCACATTTCCAACCACCAGAGGGCGGCAGAGGAAAACTGAAATGTGTTATTGCCAACATGCGCTTGACTGTTGAGTGTTGCACAGTAACTTGACCTCACAGGAATAAAATAGATTTTAAAATATATTCAAATAAAAAAACTGCTTGTTTTAATATTAATAATATGTTAGCCTGGACCACAGTCATAAGATAAGAATAACCAATGTTGCAATGATATTTCACAATACCTCATAAGAGATGAATTTCAAAATCATATCAACCCCAAAATTTTGAATGGTAGTGTATGTATCATTCTTAAATATATATAATATTAATAAAATAATTAAAAATAATAATAATAATAATTTAGAATCTTAGAGTGCTGAACTATTATATTATTTTACACATTATGTAAATAAATGATTTTCAAAAATATGTAAAAGGAAAATATTATCTTTCCATGCACTTAGCTCTTACCTTTGGTGCCACAAACTGTGAGACTCTGTTCACTACCCACTTAGGTAAAGATCCTGAAAAGAAATCAAAAATATATTCTGCTGTGAAAAATATGCACGGAGAACAAATCTCACCATTAATGTAATAAAAAGTGTGCATCCCTGAATGCTTTTTGTGTGTCCTAAATACACAGCAGCAACCCGGCTGTCATAAACCCATTTCATGGACATAGCATACACTGTAATTTTGTCTCTCTGTCCCTGTAGTCTACTGTACAACTGCAATAAACTGAATCTAAGTGTCTGTCCCACAGGTCACAAACAGCTGGTGCATCACAGCAACGGAAGGCATTAATAATCAAAGCCATTGCTCAGAGCAGCATGGAAAAGATGACATCAGCAAATTCATAAAATATGTGTAAGTAGGAGTTTCAATGGCTTCCTGGCTCCCCACTCAGTACAGCACAAGAGCATACTTGAACAAAGAAGAAAAATAGAGATGGCCAGGACTTCAGGACATTACATAAAATAACACCATGAAATACACTTTCAATCTAAACACATGCATTTTTGCCAGATAACGTCATGACCCTAACCCTAACATCATGATGTTCCTGTATACGGCAACATCTCTACAGGCCTAAATACTGTAAACGGTGTAAGTGTCAAGTAAACAAGCATGTCCGTGGTGTACTTTTCCACCAAAAGAAGAGGCGATCTGTCACTGTGGATCCAGCGTACTACTGTTTAAAAGTGAAACTTTTATTTATTTTCCGTAAATGATAAAGAACTAGAAATGTTCACCTCGAGGATCCACCTGCGTCAAGTAATAAAGAGTACAGCAGTTTGCTCCATTGGATTGGATCAAGTACCCAGTGAGTAACGACACAGCTCTGACATAATCCTTCTTTGGTGGGTATTCCTGAAAAATATCAACAATGAGAATTTAGTTTCATCGGAATGAGTGAATGTTTAAATTTCTAAGAATGGATAAAATATACAAACACTCTGACCACTATTTAACCTAAACAGCTGAGGTATTAAGCAGTCTGTCATTCCTGCAAAATAAATGCTCACTGACTGTAGAGCCATGGGTGAAAAGTGAAGTCCAGCTCCCCCTCTCTGGATGTAATTTGGGCGTAATTGGTGGAGCTAGAAGGTTCAACCACACCCTAATCCTACCCATTACTCTATCCCTCCACCCATGTGTCCAGAGAGGTGGAGCTGCATGTCATTTGGCTCTGCAATTAGCACCATTTTATATACTCCAACGTGAAGCTATACGCACCATACGTACACGTGAAATATAGAATAGCAGAGTCCTCATCACAATTATAATGATAACGGCACAGCTAAACAACAACGTTGGAATCACTTTCAGAATGATTTTTTTCCAGCTGATGAACAATACAAACAATGACAAGAAAAAAAAAGTCTCTCGAGCATTTAAAGCAGCAGATTACAAAACCGCAGCGCGTTCAATAACAGAAGGATATTTATCTTAATATAGGCTAGTTACCGTTAGAGTTATCTTTATAGTTCTGTTTATTATAAGTAGGACGCTGCAGTTACAGTATGTCCTCTGCAGCTTTAAAGGGTTAGTTAATTCACCACAAAGTGGAAATTCTTTCATTAATTACTCACCCTCATCTCATTCTAAACCCATTAAGCCCTTCGTTTTTATACGTGTACGCGAGAGTACGCGCACAGTCGAACGCACAGCCTTGCAAATACATACTTTTGACTCATACACTTACGCAGGCGTTCAGCGCATGCGCAGTTTTGAGCAACCTCTCGCCAAGAGTTACAACCATAGTCTGTATAAAAAGGTTACAACACATGCAAATAGGCCTACTGCAACAAAATTAAATGCGCATGTGCGACATGAAAAATCCAGCAGTACGCCTACTCTTCTGATGACTAAATTCGCGCCACGCGCACTGTCCTCTGACCATATGAGTGATATACTTCAGCCCTAAAGCATACTCTGTTTATTTTACGCATACTTTTGACTCCTACACTTACGCAGGCGTTCAGCGCATGCACAATTTTGAGCAACCTCTCGCCAAGAGTTACGACACATGCAAATACTGCAACAAAATTAAATGCGCATGTGCGACATGAAAAACCCGGCGGTACGCCTACTCTTCTGATGACGAAATTCGCGCCGCGCACTGTACTCTGACCCTCATGTATGCGTAAAAAGTGTATCCTTCTGCCTTAAAGCTAAAATTATACTCTGTTTATTTTACGCGTACTTTTGACTCATAAATGAAATGCTGCCGCATGTGCAACCTGCGCGAACAAAGTACAAAAATTTGACGGTGAGTGTTCAGTCCGCGCATACTCTTCCAATGACTAAATTCCCATTGCGCACTGTACGCTGACCCTCGCGTATGCGTAAAAAAATCACTTTATATAATGAACAGATTTAATTTAGACTTTTATTCACCTTTAAACATTGATCAGCAAACACAAACAGAAGCTCAACCGAACCTGCTTGATGCACGAAAACAAACCTCATTGGCTCTTGCAGAAGCTCAAGTTTTACGATCTCTTTATGAATTTTTTGAAGCGTCAAAAGTGTCAGTTGCATAGCTGTCTATTGAGAGTACAGATAGCTCTCAGATTTCATCAAAAATATCTTCATTTGTGTTCTGAAGATGAATGAAAGTCTTAGTTTGGCAGCATAAACAACAACATAAGGCAGAATTTAAATTTGGGGGTGAACTATCCCTTTAAATGCTCAAGCTCTTTAAAGCAGAATGTATTCTGATATAGGTTTTTAAAAAAAATGGACTGAGAAAAAATCATTGTGAAAGTGATTCCACAGTTTTGGTGTGGACTATTCTTTTTAGAATCATATCGTTACAGTTACCATCCTTTGTGTGAACAGGCCTTTTCTCATTTACAAAGTCTACTCAGCAAAATCAGATTTTAAAAGTTGTGTTGTATATTCCAGCATTTGAAATTAATCTGCTACAATGTACAAAACAATGAAGCTATCTAGCAATAAGACAAGCACTGCAACAATACTGCAGTTAGTATTAATATAAAATCGTCAGAGGTCAATTTGACTACAAATTGATAACTGAGACATAAGACAGCAAAAAAATATGTTTGTGTGAAACACTGGTTTCAGTTACCCGGTTTAAAGGATATACAGCATGGCAATGGTCGGCAGCCTGTATTCGCATGACTGACCAATCATAATTAATCGATTTATTTCATATTTAAAAGCAAGAAATCAACACCTTGTGCAGATTTTACTTAGAGAAAATAAAGGAAGACACAAGCGTGTTGATGCTAGACATGTAATTCATCACAACATGGGGATTCGGTCACCCGACAGTGTGCTTGATACCTCTGTCAGACTTTTGTCACTGATCTGGCCTCTACTGTTTCAAGCGACTGAAGACCTGGAAGGCTGACCTACATACCAACTGACATGTGCTGGACAATATTGTTGGCTGTGCCAAAATGATTAATAAAATCAGAGCTTCTACAGACCTAACAATCCAGACCAAACACAGACATACCGGGTGTTTGACAGAGTAGTTGATTATCAGATAGTCATTGCCAAGAGGAAGCCATGACCGCATGGTGACAAAGTCTCTGTTCTTCAATGGGCTTGGACATTTCCCTGTGAAAACAAGGACAAGATTTAGAGTCCTGTTACATCATGAAAAGACAAGAAGGTAAACTTGAACAAATGCATAATAATTTCATATGGCATACAATAAGTTTAACACTTGTAATATATAATTTTTAGAATTGCAGTATTAAAATTACTCTACGCAATTGTTTCCTCTTGTATTATTGCTTTAAATTATCTACATTATTGCTGATATTCATGCAAAGTGTAAAGACCACTGCATTAGAATCATTTGACCATAAACAACCCAATGCATTTCATTTTTCCAGTTAACTATTAGTTATTTATCATTAAATATACTGCAGTCACCCATAAAAACATTTTACTCATTGTAAGCACAAATGTGCTTAATAATAATAATAATAAAAGTGTACTGGTGCTGAAACACAGAGACAAAGGAGTGACTCACAGGAATAATATCCTACATCTGCATTAACTGTCAGCCTTCCAATATCGAAAGTGTCGATCATGTTGGTGTCCCATTTTTTCCGGTAGCTTGTGTCGTGCAAGACGTCATAGAGAGTCTCTGCAGTCACGTCCTTGCACAGGATTCTCATCTAAGAGGAAAAACAGACACCGTCCCATTGACTCTTTCAAATCTTAAGAACCTTTCCATTGCAGTCGAATACAAAGTTCACAGTGTGTTCAGCAGTGAAAAATCTCCTGTAGTTTCCCCTCTGGTGCTGCCGTGATAAAGTGCTGAGAGATTTTGAATGCATTCTGTTACCGGGCAGATGAAAAATGAAAGCATTTCACTGTGCTGACAAAGGCCAGCTACCATTTATACACTGAACTATTGATTTCCTTATCTTTAAAAGCCCTGCTTTCTGCGTGACTCAGCCAAGTGCAGGTCACAAAGAGTAAAAGTTGACACAGCAAACAGTGAGTATAAAAGGATCTTCAGTAGACAGAGATACAGTGGAGCTTTAAATTTAAACATGTTGGCCTGCCTTGTATTTCAAGCTTACATCTAGACTGTGTCGAGTGAAACCGTTTTTTTCCAGGTATACTGTAGACACCTTATCCTTTAACTCTGCCTGGGTTGGGAGGAGGGTCAGGTAAGCATGAATACATCAAATGCAATGTGATCAGATATTGTATGACTCTGCGACGCAAGTAACCGTGTAACTCAATCAACTCTACCCTGCCATCATTTAATAATTTATTCCCAACCCCCTACAACCCCAGCTTGATCAGTCCCTCCTCATTTCCATTGGGTTCCTTGGAACAAGTTTTATTTAGTCTCTATGAATGGAATGTCGTCAAAGCCTACAAAGCTCAATTATTCATGAAAAGAACGCATCAGTGCCCCGGAGAGCTGCGTGAATTATTGAAGAAGGTCTGTCATCTCCTCTCATTTTTGCAGCCGTAACGGGTCTAAATAATTTCCCCACACCTGCCTGAAACGTTGCTGAAACGGCCCTCATGCATAGATCCTCACATCGGGACAGCTTTTAGCCATTGTCAGAGAGGTCAACAGAAGTTCTTTTACGTACAAAAAAAACAATACAAAAACAACAAAAAAACTGAAAAAAGGCCAACCTCTGGTAAGACAGCAGGAGGGGCTCAGGTTTCCTCATCTGAGCCTGCTGTTACCACAGTTTTCCGCTCTTAATTTTTCAGCGCATCTCATGGGTGCAGTCTGTTCCTGAGAGACCAGTCTTTCATCTCAGAGACTGTGGATCATGAAGCAGTCAGGCCTGGCCTGCTTCACTGTACGCTGAGTTTCCCCTGGGCAAATGGCCCATAACCATATCTCTGTTTGTTTCTCTAAGATTTTCTCTGGAAAGGCTCTGGAGTCTGTGAGGAAAGCTACTGTTCAGAAGCTTATAAGATATACTGTAGTTTATACGCAATGTCTGCCTTTTTTTTCACAGCACACAATGATATACTGCTGTTCCACAAGCAATGTAAGTCTTTCAGATACATTTCAAAAGTTTGGGGATTGTACGTTTTTTTATATTTTGAAAGAATTTTTTAAAGCTCACCAAGGCTGCATTTAGTTGATCATATATAGTAAAAACATTAGGGTAGTAAAGGTGCACGGCTGCATTCTACTTTATTCTCTTTTAAACCATTAGATGGCAAAAAAATTATAATTCAGCTCAGCACTTTTCTTAACAATGGCTTTTGATGATGCACGTGGAAATTTGGCTGATCCTTTAGGCTATCGCAGACATCAGTGCAAAATTGATTATGTGCTAATTTGATCTAATATTTAATGTTTTTAAAAATGTTGTAGATTTATGTAGCAAAGGAAAATCTATAAAAAATATTCAATATATTTTGAGACAGGTCTTGTTAATGTTTTCTGTTTCTGTTTAAGTTAATCAAAGCAACAGTTTTTCAATAGTTAAGGGAAGAAAATGTAAAAGTATGGTATTTGTGTTAAAGGCACACCTGCTGTTGGGGAAAAGGCATAATAATAAACATGATAATAAATATCTGGCTGACTAATCCATTTGTTGACTTGACATGGTTAGATTCAGATGGGAAATATCATATATTAAGTTAAGTGTCCATTTTAGAGATAATCTCCATATTTATAATGAAACCATCACATTTAAAAAATATTGGATATAATCATATCATATAATAAAATGTCATATTTATTTGTCACTACTGTAAATCTGTATTAATTTAATATGGGATCTCATTCAATGCTTTCAGAATCTTTACTTTAAAAAAATCTGTATTTTTAAAATGAGCACATTTTAATAACAGTAGTATACCGTATTTATTGAACAAAAATGTATTATTCTATTCATCAAAATAAACAGAAATAGTTTGCAATCTTTGCTAAAGTGATTGTTTTGAACAAGTTTTAACTTAGACATCATTAAGAAACTTTTCTGTCTTTTTTTTCCTAAAGTATTTGTATAACTACTTTGTGCCCCATACTGGTGAACCTTCTGCCTGTGTGTGGGGTGAAAGCCCCCCTCGCCAGTCGCCCCCTAATACATTTATAAGATTAAAAAAACTTTTATGATTTATTTTCACACAAAATCTGTTGCTCAATCATTGTTCAACACAAACATATATCATATTTTTCTGCAATCATACGCGGAGTGGTGAAAAGCAAATTGTTCTTAGGGTGTGCCTTTAGCCCTGTACCCTATATTGTGAAATATTATTACATCTCTTTCAAAATGTTATTTATTCCCCGTAATGACAGCAGAATTTTTAGCATCATTACTCCAATCTTAAGTATCCTTTAGGAATTATATGCTGAAACATTTCTTATTATTATCATATAGCTAGTGAATATATGAACCACAGATCCTATTTGATTTCAGTGGCAAACCTGTGCAATTTAGTAACAAAGTAGGTACGGTATTTAATAAATAATTAGACCTACTAGTGACTAATTGAATAGATTAGTAGGCTCATTTAAAAAAGTAAAAGTAATGTAGGCTACTTCTAAAGAACAGGCCTATATGTTAAAACAGCTTGCCATAGGCTAGCTACCATATTACACTGCATTCGTGACTAGGGAATCCAAAGATTTTGTATACTAAGCCAAGAAAGATAAGGAGAATTGCATAGAATTTTTTTTTTTCATACAGACAATGACAATCCAACGTCACTGATGATATGTAGCCTAATATCGCAAAATATACTAGAGTTGGTCGCATTTTTGACGCGGATGTCAGTGTGGACTGAAAGCCAAGAGTGTAAACAAACTAGTATCCGCATTGCAACGCACTTGCCTTGAGTTTTTGCACAGTTTTGCATTCCTCGTCTCGACACCACACCGTCACTCCTCCTTTATTATAACGAGCGACCCAGCCTGTGTGTGTGTGTGTGTGTGTGTGTGTGTGTGTGTGTGCTCTCTGGATCAGTGTCTGCAGGGCTAAATGCTCCTCTCATAAATGCCCCTGATCCGCTCGTTTGTGTCGTCTACTCCACTTATCTTTGTTTTCCACTTAGTTTTAGTCTAAAAATCTGTTTTGTAGTTTAGACTAACCGTTGCACCTCTGGTAACTATGTAGCCTATTGTTGTATCTAATGTATGATGGAGCAGGTGTATTTGAGCATCCTCTTCAGTCCTGTATCAGCCCCATACTGGAGAGACGCATTATATAAGTAAGGCATCACGTTACTGACATGTCGTTTTTCAGGTGGAGCAGTCTACAAGAGCTCATTTAGTCAGACTGGCTGATGATCTACGGATCAGGTGTCATGTTTGTCAATTCAAAGGATTTCTTTTCCGTGCCTGTTTTGTTTAACCTGTGCAGGTGTGCAGCCTGAATCCAGCGTCTACTGTTTCAAACTCTATCACCTTTTCTCAGCCTTAATTCTTACTGTGCAGGGGAAGAGTAAAAGTCTGCTTTGTAGTTTAGGATTTGAACGAACATGTCCCAGATTAGGTCTCTTTTGAAAGCTTGTAAAATGCTTAGCCAGGACATTCAGGGAACCCAGCAACCAAAAATATTAATCCTAATAATAAATATAAGCCTTTAAATGTCAGAAGAACTGTAAAAGTCATCCTGAAACTTCCATTTGACATAAAAAAGAATGTTGTGTTGTTTGGATAAGAGAATGTTAATAAAATAAGGATATATTTGGATTTCAGGTTTGGGAATTAGCTTCATAAACTCTGGTGCTCTGAATAATAATAAAATGGCTTTTTTTTGTGCCCTGAAATTATGTATTGGGTGGTTTATCTTCACTTGAGTAGTTGAATCATCCATATGAAGCATTGCCCATCCTCAATTAAGCAGTCTGCAAGTGTCAGTCACATGGGAAAGATCAACGTCGATCTTAAGGAATCTGCTGCGGGTGCCAAATAATAGGCTGTCAAAAAACACTTACTGCAAAATATTCACTGTAACACTCTCCTTCGATGGCCCATTTTAGACATTCTACATGTGAACTACCAGTCATTAGAGTATTAGTAGACTGTCTGCTTAATATCTACTAACCCTTTATTTTGATTAAGTAACTCTGCAACTACATAGCTATGGAGGACCAAATTACTCAAAATTAAATAATTAAATAAATAATGAATTCAATTAAACAACAGTTAAATGTACCAGTTTATTCTGAAATAATTAAATAATTAATTAAATAATTTATTTATTAATTTAATAATTAAATAATTTATTTGATTAAATATTAATTAAATAATTAAATAAATAAATGTATCTATTTATTTTGTAAAATTACATGAAATTATTTAATATATTTCACAATTACCACACTCTTCCAAATAGATACAAATCTATTTTTTTATTATTTAATGTGCTTTTTCAAAAATATGTTTTTCATAATAATATGCTGCATTTACGAATGATGCCTATTTTGGACATTTCACAAATGCCAATCAACAGGCAGTTGGCGGGGCTTGGCGCTGTTTGGGTAATCCTTTCAGATTGATTACTTTTTCCTGTCTGGGTCTGGCAAGTTGCAAGCGGGAAATAGTGGAATTGATTGTAAATTAATATGGCGGTAGGAATTGATCAAGATAAAAACACACTTACTTAAACACAGCCACATTTCTCATCATTTACAGGTTTTTAGAAAATTCAATAGAGTCAAAATACATTTTCAGTCACAATTAAGAAATGAGAAGCACCCTTGGTGTTCCGTGATGTCACCACAGCACACACAGATCGATCTGTCATGTCTGTCGACTCTTTAACTTCAAACCAATCAGCGCCAAGCACCGCCCACTACCTGTTGATTGGCATTTGTGAAATGACCTCTATTATTATGAAAAAAATCTTTGGGAAAATCGTGCTTTGGAAATGCATGATTCGTCAAATAGGCCCTATTCGTAAATGCAGCATATTATTATGAAAAACGGCTTTTTGAAAAAGCACATTTAATAATGAAAAAAATATTTTTAAACATAACAATAGTGTGTGTGGAAGAGGTGATTGTGAAATATATTAAATAATTTCATGTAATTTTACAAAATAAATAGATACATTTATTTATTTCATTATTTAATTAATATTTTATTAAATTAATTATTAAATTGTTAAATTAATTATTTAAGTAATTATTTAATTATTTCATAATAAACTGGTACATTTAATTGTTGTTTTATTGAATTCATTATTTATTTAATTATTTCATTTTGAGTAATTTGGTCCTCCATACATAGCTGCATCCTAATTCAGAGGCTGCATGCATCCTTCGAAGGCTGATTGCGTTACAGCAGCACGACAAAGGCTGTCCTGATTCCAAGGCTCCTGCAAATGCGTCCTTCATTTCCCAAGCAATGAAGGATACAACAAATGGATCCTTTGCAGCCTAGTCTTCCAAGAATTCATTGTACATAAATGCAGCATAGTATATATGTATATATAAAGTGGTTCAAATGTTGAACAATCCTCCTTAGGCTAGACTGTCCCATTTAACAATGCTCTGTAAGAACTTTGCGGCCTTCAATGGATGCAGCCTCTGAATTGAGACAGATTATATATTAACCTATTATACTTTTACCTATACACAGAATATGACAATCCCAATATGACAATTGGAAAAACTTTTATTTTTTAAAGGTCCTTAGTGGGAATCATTCTGTTTTGGGCATTTTCTTTGGATCTAGAAATGTTCAGATAGAAAGGCCTTCATTATCTTGGAGAAAGGGGACCTTGGAGTCAAAACAGTTGAGAACCACTACAATAGGGGTTTGTTGACTTTTACCCTTTTGTGAGGAAATAAATGAAATGTCTCTTATTTTCGGTGGCTTTACTATCGCAGGGCTGTGTAGCGCAATCCAAAAATAAAGACACGTAACACAAAATGACAGAAACAAGGACACTTTAAGGAACACCAGGCGATTCAAAGAGAGTACACAACACAACTATGACTCAGAACAAAGAATAACAAGTACTGATGGCTTATATACACAATAAATATTTCACGGAAAACAAGGAACAGAGAACAGATATAAACAGGGAAAGCCATGCCAAAGAAACTAAGCAGGGCTGCGTTTCCCAAAAGCATCAAGTTGATCGTAGAAAATCGATCTCAATGAAAAAGTTTATTGCAGTGTAGCAGTGACAAAGTATGAAGCACCTCAGAACATCCTAAACTCAAATCTTAAATCCTGTTACAACTTACCACCCTAAATGTCAATGAAATTGCTCCTGTTGTAACAGCTGTGGTCTGTATGTTAATGAAGTTCAGACACCCCTTTGTCTGAGACGGCTCTCAGTTTCCCACATCTGTTCCCATTCTACAACTGATGACCATTTGCTCAGGATTTGAACACCCCAAATGATCAAACAACATAAATGTTGGCTTTCTTCTTCTCTATAAGGAATTTTGGGAAATGAATATTGACTTATTTTGAAGTGGAATGGGGCAGTCTGTAGTTTCTTACACCAGAGCACAATCATGACACAAAGGCCTACCTTATATGACATTATTATGCTAAATTACAAATTTTGCCCATGTCAATCAGAAGCACAAGAGGTGGTTGTTTAACCATAAGAGGGCACTAATGAACCCCTTAAGACAGTGGTTCCGGCCGGGCTCATGAGGGGGCCCTTAGATTACTTAAAATAAGACAAAACAAGAAGTAAAATAAGATAAAACGACTGAAAATCAAGATGTTTCTTATTTTAATGAAAAACCTGAGTGTATGAGGTAGCCTAATTTTAAATAGTGTGATTTCTTGAGGTGGAAAAATCATGTAAATTAATAAAATCGTATAACTTCATGGCAATTTTTATTAGAATAGAATATAATATTTTTAGTGTTGCCAAGCTCTATTTAATCAAGTATAATTTGTGAGAAAATAAATTAAATAAATAAATATCCAGTAAATCACAAACAACTGAAAAGTCATGTAAATTGATGGGTTAGAAGGAAAGGGATACCTGAAGAATTTGTCATTCTTATTTTAATTGCAATTATTTTAGCTACTTATTGTAATCCAGTTTCTATATATCTATATAAAAAAAAAAAAAATAAAAACATGTTTTACCACCACTAGATCTCTGCTGTTTAGCAGCCTCTTGTTACTTCCACATCCATATTTTGCATTTATCCTCCTCGTATATGTCCTGTCCAGCTGTCCAGAAAGGTTTTGCTGTGTATGTTGCTGGAATGTTTTGAGATGATCTCAGCCTCCTCCTCCTCCTCCTCCTGCATGTGGCAGGGTCATGAGATCACACAGGCTCTCCTCTTTCCCTGTCCTGTAATGTGGCCCAGCAATACAAGGGTTCACTGTAGACTGATTCATTCCATTAGGGTCAAACCAGGGCATTCAGTATGACTCGTCTCACACATGTCTAAACATAGCTGCCACAGAAATATATTGTGGTTTAAGTTTAAGTGGTTATGAAGTGCATTAAGCACTTCAGAGGTTCAGCTAGACTTTCTCTCTATAGAAGTAAGCCTACGGTGACTCTCATCAAACTTTTCCATACCACTGGAACAAATAAGGCCCACAAGAGGCCCACATTATATTGACCTTTTCCCTTAAGGCATCAGCCCCAGTAACCTGATCCTGTGTCCGCTACAAAGACTCTCATATGTATTTTACTATTATCTCTTTTTCTTTTCCCCCTAAAAAGCACACTTTAGTTTTCATGAAAAGTAGGACTGAAAAAAAAGATACTTTAGAGTTTTTTCTTAATTATATGGTTTTTGGCTTAAATAACTTAATTGTACTGTAAACAAAAGCTAATTAGCCATATAAAAATAGTAGAATTTTCACCTACGATAAAATTATGTTCTGTTTTATGAACTTTTAGTTTGTATAATCTTGTTTTCCTGCGCTCTGTTCCTGTTTCCTGTGTTTCCCATGTCTCCGCTCATTTGTTGCCATAGTAACTGTTTATGTTGTACACCTGTTTCTAGTGCTCATTATCCTGTGTATTTAACTCTCAGTTTTCCCTAATTTCCTTGCTGTGTATTGTCTTTGTGTTTGTGTAACTGTTGCAGGTTGTTCTAGTCAAGTCACCTTTGGTGCTTTATATGATAGGCCTACAGACAGTTTCAAAACAGCTTTACAGTGATACCAAGACATTTATGCATATCAGTTGCTGTTCAGCTGAAGTCAGTTCAGAGGAATTTCAGTTCCATTGTAAAGATCATCAATTATTGAGTTAATTTCATCTATAAAGAAGTTCAGCAAAAAATGATGTCATCATCCAACTTAGTTCAGTTCTCATTCAACAGCGCCAGTATAGTCAGATCAATAATAAGCTGCGTTTTCACCACAGTAACTTTCCCCAGGAACTACGGACTTTGGGGTGGTCTCGGTGCGCTTCGACAGCAGGAACCAGAGTCTAAATGAAGTTCCGGGTAAATACTTCCCCCTCAAAACGGCCCTGCTCACGAGGTAGTACTTTTTCAAAGTTCAGGAACATTCGGGGGTGGGACTTGGGCACTCAACTATGGAGTTTAAAAATTACGACAGATGGGCTGACGACGAGGTTCAGGCTTTATTAAATTTAGTTGCAAAGGACGAAATTCAGTGGGAACTGGAAAGTCGACATGCAAAACTATACAAGCCAGAGGCAACAGTGGCAAGGAACACAAAATCCTTCAGGTGACAGAATGGAGAAAAACCTAGGGAGAAAGCAGGCTTTGAAACCAGACCAGTTCTCCTCTGGCCAACAAACAAACATGGTGTGAAGTCTGTGCAGAGAACCTGTCTGTTTTTTGTGGTCTTTGCTGAGGATCTGTGCCGATGGCTGTCATGTCGATGAGGCCTTCACAGGGATTGTCTAGTAGACACAGTCTCTGCTGAGATTCAGAGCTGTGTTGATTTGGCTGACTATACGGTAACCTCGGGATAAGGATGAAACAAACAGACGAATATTAGTGAATGCTATTTTTCTTACAATGTAACAAGTACATCGGGTGTTATAGGAAGTGTTCCCAGTTGATCTGATTTATGCAGCCTAAAAATCATTTAACTGATTTGAATAATAGAAATTGATGTGAATGTGTCTGCCAGTTTTAATGTGTAACTGGACAGAATTTTGAGATCTCAATAACACATGAAGGACTATAGTGTGTTAAGACCTCACTCATGTAAACCATTTAGTGCTTTGTAAGTAATTAGCAAGATTTTAAAATGCAATGTTTAATAGGGAGCCAATGAATTGTTAACAGAACCAGGCTAATATGGTCATACTTCCTGGCTCTATAAGAACTCTATAGCTGCTGCGTTTTGGATAAACTGGAGTTTGTTTATTAAGTGTGCAGGGCAACCACCTAGTACATTACAATAATTTAGCCTTGAGTACATAAACGCATGAACTAACTTTTCTGCATTTTTCATTGAGAGCATAATCAGTAGGCTATATATTTATGTTTAACATGAAGTAGGCCTTCCCTGGACGTCACCTAGCAGCAGCAGCGCCGCGTCAGACACGCTTCTGGTGTGCAAAGGCATAGCAAACGCCACGCAGCTGACACGCAGCAGAATGTATATTTCATGTTAAATATAGCCTACTGATACAAAGACAATGTCGGCAGTATTGACCATACATATCTATGGTATTGACGGAAAAATAGGCTGCAGAATTTTCGTTCTTTATTGACATGTATTGAAAATCGATAATTATTATTATTTATTTAAATTACAGTTATATCTGCATTAATGTCAAAACCTAGAGACTTTCAAACATCAAAATATAATTGATTAATTATGTATTTGTGTCAAAATGACATACAAACAAATTTTTCTATTCTATTTTGCCTGGAAACGCTTCCAACACTTGCGTGTCATGTGAAAAATAGGCGTCGGTTCTATTTCTAGCATGCACGGGTTTTCTGCGCAGCTCAAGCCGTGCCTGAGATGCGCGTGTCACGCAGGCAGTGTGCATGCTCTAGTCTAACCTGTTAACATTGGAGTCGAAATAAAAACAGACACACCATGCACGCCACGCTTGCAGTGTTTAGCCGGCCTTACCTACATAGAGCGACGATTCACACCATAGCTACTGTATGTGTTCCAAACATAATTAGCAACAACACACTTCTGTTCTGTCGAGCCCTGAGTCCGATTGTACATAAACAGCAAACTTAGTTTTCCCTGGAAGTCATCTTTTTTAGTCTATGCGTGCGTCTCAATCAGCTCCCTAGTTCAGTGCAGGGTACTGATCAGGACATAAGTCAATGGGCTGACTCCCTGATCAGTACCCTGCACTGAATTAGGGAGCTGTTTGAGACGCACCCTATGATCGCGACGATAGGCGCTCAACTCGTTTTCCTATCTTGGGTAGCCCGGATGTAACCATGTGAATATTTGACTTGAATTTTTCGATCTGAATTTGAGCAGTCGAATTAGACTGATGTTTTATTTGAAAAATATTAATTTGAAATTTGAGATCTGAATTTGAGCCATCAAATATGATCCACCTGAATCTATTTTATCTGAAATTCTGAGAGGTAAATTCGAATGGTTTCCAAAGTAAAATAATTTCAAAGGGGTGAATTCAGAGCAAATAAATTCAGATAAATGTTTTTCAAAATAAAATATTTCAAAACTAAGTATTCAGTGGCTGTTAAATTAAAATTTGTATAGTCAATGTTTAATTTAGTTTACTTATAAATAAAGATAAAAATAAAGAGAAATTAAAAGACCGTAATGTTGATTTACTCATTGATGTCTTTTAATATGATCTGTTTAGTACTAACTACACATCAACTTCACATCAACTCTCTGTTGTCTATTTATTTACATAAACAGGTTTAAACCATAAGCCACGATTTTCAATTATATAATGCACTTTCGTTTCCCTTTTTCGTTATATGACAGTCTCTCTATCTAAACAGAAGTGAGCAATAATAATGACGTGCATTTACTCTGAAATAATTAAGTCACTTGAAGTATTAAGACCTATAATAAATTAGATTAAAAGCCATATTACTCATATACTGGCATAAACATAGACATTGTAGGATGATACAATCCAAGAAAAAATTGCAAAAATAAAATAACCCTTGCTGGAGGACATTGGGGCACTAAACAAAGTACAAAGTTTTGAATTGTCTCAACATATTTCCACCCAGCTGACCTCTTCGGCCAATTCATCGGCAGAACTGGAAAGATGCTCTTGGATTGTTTATAGCAGTGATTTTACGCAACTTATGGGGTAACATGAGAATTTGCTCTTATATACAAAGCCACCTGTTATACATTTCTCTACTTTCCGCATGATCAGTAACTAACTGTTTTCATGTCCATTTTAAATGTTTTCTTTTTTTAGGGTCAGAAGCATTGTATTCTTGCTAAATTGTTTTCTGGCTTCAGTTAACCTGATCTTGGAAGCAGGAAATAGTGCCAGACAGTAAGGAGACCACTGGTATACCCCAAAGAGAGTGGAAAAACACACTTAATTGTTTCTCCTTAAGGTAACCCATTCTCCATCCCTGTGGCTTGATATGGAAAGCTGCAGTGATACTGGATGCCACATGGGCATTTTTCAATCCATTAAAATTATTCTGTTGACACACGAGTGTTGAATCAACAAGGGAAAGAACGAAAAATTCAAAAAGTGTGAAAAATCAGGGAAATCACTGAGAAAATCATGGAGCTTCAAAGGAGAGCTTAGCTCACACTAAATTAACACACAAAGGGATTTATATCAAATGTCTTGATGTGGAATGTAAAAATTCCGCTTTCACTCATTTTTGTTTACTGGGCATCTGAAGCATTGAGGTATCAAAATTCAAAGGACAAATGGGTATTCCTTCTCCCTTTTAGGTTTTAGTGCAAAGGAATGTGCTCTTCCCTGGCTGAAGCTGAGCTGAACATTAAACACTAGGCCCCATGGCAACTCCTGGACATGGCCATAAAAAGTAATAGAAGAAACAGACCTCAACAAAGTAATGTGCCATATTTCATTTCTGACATGAAATAACAAATAAGAAATAGTGAGTAAATTAGACTGTCAATCAATGATTTTTTTTTACTGAAGATATTATTTTATTAGATGCTTTTTATTGGAGATTTTCTTATTGATTGTGCAGAACAGTTATTTAATTTAAAAAGATGACATATTTTGGAGACTGGATTTGTATTCTGTAAAATATCAAAACTTGTGGAAACATGAAAGATTCAAATGATACTCCAGAGAATGTATAAGATCAAATGTTTTATAGCCTAGATCATTTATTTATTAAATTCCATCAATATATTTTCCTTAAAAATGCCAAAATGTTCTTTAATGAAGGTCAATATATGTCACGGTTTTGGGTTTTTGTATGTATTCTTCTTTTCCTGTTCCTGGGGCACGTTCAAGCTCAAACCGGTGCGCAGCGCTTTGATGCGATTTCCGGGTTAAATGATACGTTTCCTGGAAACGGTGTGCAATGGGTGGGTGTGTCAAAATATCAGCCCAATCAGCAGCAACATGTATATAAACCATTCGGTATTAAAGAGACAGCTCGCACAATGTGTCCATAAAAATACTATACATATTTATATATTTTGCTATTGTATTGCGGAGTGACACTTTCATAAACTTTTCTATAGTCCTCTGATTATATAATGGTAAATATTACAATATCATAGCACAATAGCAATAATGATAAGCCTAATAATCACAATAAAATAAGTTATAATAATAAGGTCATATAGATCATAACACAGTCTAGGAGATAAGTGGATCCTTCACCTGAAGTGTTTGTCTTTTCATCCTGAAATGCGAGGCAAATGTTCGATCACAATAATTAGGAGCCACAGTTTCCACAAATCCCTTCATTTGATTGGGTTGCTCTCTTTTATTATGGATGGCAAGGGCAGTGACCGTAACATTGTGCATATTTTGCAGTATTAAACATTATTTATACCAATTTCATCCGGCTCCGAAAATTCTTTAGAAAAAAAACACAAAGAATGGCCTTCTCAGCTGCTATATTTGCAACTCTTGCGTCATCAGAACAGGGTGTTCAACGCACCACCGTTTCCGTTTAAAAAACTTTTTGCAACGTTTTGTCGGGACTGAACGCAGCCCTGTTTTGCCATGTGCTACATTGTCATGTGATTCCCTTGTCCTCATGTATTATGTTCTCACTGGTTGTTTTTGTCATGTGTTCATCAGTTCTGGGGCACGTACAAGCTCAAACTGGTGCCCAATGTTTTGTTAATGTTTCCGGGTTGAACAACATGTTTCTTGGAAACGGAGTGCAACGGGTTTGAGATACGTTTTCTCTTGTTTGGTGGGTGTGTCAAAAATGCCAGCCCAATTAATACCACGCGGTATTAAAGAGACAGCTCTCACAATGGGTCCAAGTAAAGTCGTTTACAAATGTGTCTGCTGAAGCTTGGTATACGCAATAAATGAAGATATTAGTAGACAGGTTTGTTGTAAGTGTTTTATAGTAAAAATATAGCATATCAACATGATGTAGCCAGTTGTTTATATTTTTAGCTTCATTGCAAGGCAAGTTTATTTATATACCAAATTGCGTATATATTGGTGAGTTGTTTCTGGTCAAGTTTAGTTCATGTACTTCACTTTAGTTCAAAGTCCAGCTTTGTCAAATCTTTTGTTTATTTTGTATCTGTTCACGCTCTCAATAAAACTGCACTTGGGTTCAACATACGCTCGCCTTCCGTGGAATCCATTACAATATAATATTATATTTATTTTATTTGCTTTTTACAAATAAATTTTTCTTTAAACAAGTTAAATTAGCTATAATATGCTATAATACATCGAATTTTCTCTTAAAATAAAACTCAAAACATTTTGCTAGTCAATATTTTGTTTAGCTTACCATGAATAAAGGCAACTGCAAAAGCTCTGTATTTTTAATAAATGTAAAAATATATATATATTTTTTTTATGTTTTTTTTGCTTTTAGACAAACTGAACAAAACTGGTTTAAACCTGAAACAATGACACTTTTGATTAGTCCAATATAAAAATGCACGTTAATGATATTTCACTTTTTATCAGTGTGGTGTGGAGACTGACTTGTTCAAACATGTTTGTCGGGCTGTATGCGATATTTGACGTGGCAGGCATTATAATGATCTACTGTAACATGCAGCATCCTGGATCCCCGCTGCTTTTATACAAGGAAAGAAAATCAAGATCGGAAAATAACCTATTATGGTTTAGGTGTAACTCTGTAGATCTTCTTGTTATTCAAAAAACTTCAAAAAACAAAGTCAAATATAAAAGTAAGGCTTTAATGCACATGCAGTGCAAAAAGGGAAACCCCTCCCCACAGCACTCAGGAGGAATCACCTCTCAAAATACCACACAGCTAATGGAGCATTGGGCCAGCCTAGAGGATATGAGGAGAGGTCATTAACCACTGCTGCTAGATTTATAGGGTAACCCCAAAATAAACCAAGTGCCAGTCTTAAAGAACTTACTGTAAAAAATAATGTCCAAACATACCATCTCCTGCCTTTGACACAGTGTTTATTTGAGAATCTCTTGGACTATTGTCAAAATTAGCTGCAATTTTGTTTTGGGCAGCACAGTGGCTCAGTGGGTAGCACTATCACCTTACAGCAAAGAGGTCCCTGGTTTTAGTCCCGGCTGAGCCAGAAGCCCTTTGGAGTTTGCATGTTCTTCCCGTGTCTGCATGGGTTTCCTCCAGGTGCTCCAGTTTCCCCCACAGTAGCAATTGGTTAAGTTAAATTGTTCCTAGGTGTGTGTGAGTGTTTGAGTCCTATGCCATGTAATTATGAGGGTTGGGGAAAGGCCTGGCAACCTACCCCGGAAAAAATGAATAGACAGTGTTTCATGTATGGGAAGGGATGGCCCATTTGAGTCACCAAGAGTCAGACATGACTGAAATGGTTAATGAATGAATTTTGTTTTAGAGGTCTCCTACAATAGGTTTTAACATGCATCCAAGGTCAAAAAAACATATATTTTTTATCACAATAAACATTGCACATCACCTAATTTCTCAAAGAGTCTGAAAACAGTTTGTTTAAAGATTCAGTCTCTCTAAACCCATCCTTTCAAAAGCCTACTTTGATTGGTGAGATGGCCCAGATTGTTGTGATTTGTCAGCTGCATACAGAAACTAAACGTCTATTACCAATCTGAATTTCAGCTCCGGAGGCTTCCTCAATGCTTGATACACTGTGATACAAACAGTAATGATGCCGTCGGTTTTACCTTATCAATTCCTGTGCGAGTCCTCATCATTTTTAAATGCATGCAAAGTGGATTCGCAGCACTGAGAACAGAATCTTATTGACATGTCAACAACACAAACCAAACTCCTCCAGGCCTCAACTACAACTACAGTGTTTGAGGGCAGGTCAAAGTAGAAGTTGTTTGCGGGCAGCCAATGAAGACTGTAGGCTGGCATTATGCAAATGTGTTACATTGTTACATAGATACACTATATTGCCAAAAGTATTGGGACACCCCTCCAAATAATTGAAAGAATGGGTCGCTCTCAGGAGGTCAGTGAATTCAAGCACGGTACCATAGGTTGCCACCTGTGCAACAAGTCTATTCTTGAAATTTCCTCACTACTAAATTTTCTACGGTCAACTGTTATTGGTATTATAACAAAGTGGAAGCAATTGGGAACAACAGCAACTGAGCCACAAAGTGGTAGGCCACTTAAAATCAGGGCGGGTTCAAGGCATGCTGAGCTGCACAGTGTGCAAAAGTCAACAGCTACAGACCTCCAAACTTTGTGTGGCCTTCAGATTAGTTTAAGAACAGTGCGTAGAGAGCTTCATGGAATGGGTTTCCATGCCCGAGCAGCTGCATCCAAGTTCAAGTGCAATGCAAAGATTCACGCTTTTCTGTCTGGCAATCCAATAGACAAGTCTGGGTTTGGTGGTTGCCAGGAGAACGGTACTTGCCTGACTGCATTGTGCCAAGTGTAAAGCTTGGTGGAGGGGAGATTATAGTGTGGGGTTGTTTTTCAGGGATTGGGCTTGGCTCCTTAGTTCCAGTACCAAGACATTTTGGACAATTTCATGCTCCCTATTTTGTGGGAACAGTTTGGGGATGGCCCTTTCCTGTTCCAACATGACTGTGCACCAGTGCACAAAGCAAGGTCCATAAAGACATGGATGAGCGTGTTTGGTGTGGAGAAACTTTACTGGCCTTCACAGAGTCCTGACCTCAACCCGATAGAACAACTTTGGAATGAATTCGATCGGAGACTAGCCAGGCCTTCTTGTTCAACACCAGTGCCTGACCTCAAAAATGTGCTTCTAGAATAATGGTCAAAATTTCCCATAAACACACTCCTAAACCTTGTGGAAAGCCTTCCCTGAAGAGTTGAAGCTTATAGCTGCACAGGGTGGGCCAACTCCATATTAAGCCCTACGGATTAAGAATGGGATGTCATTAAAGTTCATGTGCATGTAAAGGCAGGCGTCCTAAAAATGTTGGCAATATACTGTATGCTACAGGAAGTGAAAATGGATGACTCATTTCGGCAGATCAGAATCATTTCTTTTCTTTAGAAGAAAATAACTTTGATCTTTAAAACTTGGCAGACCTTTTACATTCACAAACAGCTATATATCACACTATTACTTCTTCTTCTTTAGGTCCATCTGTGCTACAGGGAACTTTGGGTACCAAGCGTATTCCACTGGTTGCAATCAGCTGCTTGGAAATCAGCTTCTTACCAATTAACAGCGGCTCACAATAAGTCCTCTTTGAATGTCCTCCGCCAGGTGTTGTTCCGATTGCCACAGAATGTGACCTGCTAGTTTGATGCGATGCGTTTTAGCACTCCTCAGAATCACTTTGTTTGTAACATGGTCATATTTGACGTATAGAATACATCTGCGGCACCACTGGTGGAACATGTCCAACTTGTGGACAATGCGTAGACTACTGTCTTTTACCAGGTCTTGCAGGGTTGTGTTCATGAGTGAATTATATTGTGGACTACTATTTGGAAGAGGAAGTCTGAATCATTTAAGTGTTGTGTTCTGATGTAATGTGTAATAGAACAGAAGTGAATAAAGTAAAGAAGATGGATTAAGTTCACTACTCCTGTTTACTCTGCTTCATAGTTTCATAACGCCTGACAGACACCACAAGCAGGCATAGATTGCCATTGCTAACACAATGGACATGTAGAGGCAGATCTTGAGTGACTTGCTAATGTTTGGTTATACCCAGAGATTATGCATCTGTTGGAACACATTGGCTGCCTTGCCAATGCATTGGTTTAGGTCCGGCTCTGGGTTGATGTCCTGTGAGATCACATTGCCCAAGTATGTAAACCGGTCTATAACAGTGAGCAGCTGGTTGCCAATAGTGATCAGTAGATCAGTAAATCTTCGTGTTCCCTGCTCATTTGCATCACTTGGGTCTTTTTGATGTTGATCCTCAAACCAATCTTAAGTGTGAGTGTGCTATAGCTTCTCCCGCAACTCTGCTTGTACTGCAATATAATTTGCAAAGTCCAGATCGGCTGACCTTGTCTGGTTGCCTTACTATCAGGACAATGGAAAAGGCCTTTCCTGGCACTGGCAGTACCGTGATACCACAACAGTAACTACAGTAAGTGATGTTTCCTTTCTTCAGCAACTTCACAATCATGTCTTGGTGCCACTCATCTGGGACTTATTCTTCTTCCCGATGTTTATTCATCAGCTGTGTCAGTGCTTGTACCACACTAGTTCCACCAAGTTTCTAGCCTGGCGTGGCCATACTCAATTCTTGTCAGAATATGAGTCTGGTACCGCTCCATTGGGCTTTGATTATGGGGCATGTTTCAACCGAGCCAGGAAAGACCTCAATTGGATAGACCCACAACCAATCAGAGCAACGGAGCGACGCGTGACGTTAGTTGTCAAATGTCAACAGAACGCAACTGCACTGTTTTTCAACTCAACCAAGTCCGTGTTTTTCTCCATGTCCGTGGGTTGAAGCGACCCCAATTATGTGTTTATATAAACCAAGGAATGCGAATTTTAGCAGGCAACCTTGCCAAAATAACATATTTTGCCAGCCAAACGCCATTTCTTTCCGGAGAACCCCCCGGAAAGTTATTATTTTGGGCTATAGTTTTGAGTAGCAATTGTGCGCGACATTGCAAAAAAACGTGGCAACCCTGTCTGCAAGCGCGCTGGATTAAGTAACGTTACAAGAAAAAGATGAGTGTAAAAGAATTTAAGGATACACAGAGTACTTACCAACACGATCATTGTTCCTGAGAGAAATAGTGAAGGTGAATGCATATAAGAACAAGTTCTCCGTTTAGGATGAGAGCAAATTCAACCCAAAGCGCCTTTGATGACGTGGATGTTTACGTTACTGTTGATCATCTGTCCATCACCGTCTAAAGCCGGCCTGGCAATTTCATTGGTCCGAACAGTTTCTGTTCGGGCATAATTACTCCTCTATGGAGCGAGGCCAGACCGAATTGCCCGAGCAAAAAATGTTGTGGGTGGGGCTAAATTCGGCTGGCATCCAGGCTACCAAGTTTCAGAAGTTCTGCTGGAATCTGGTCTTGACCTGCAGTCTTCAACGTTTGCTCCATCTTATCAACTGATTGTGTCTGTTTTCACTTGCGGTTCTGGGTAGAAATGGGGTTAAAAACAAAAGTGCTCTGACTCAGGCTGGTTCAAAGTCTCCCGAAAAATGCTCAACCCAATGCTGGTCTTACTCTTCTTTTGTCAGCAGCATATTCACACACAAACACACACTACACGAAAGGTAATATTTGAAAAAGCATAATTTAATTTAATATAGTGAGACACAATAACCACATAACTCCCAAACTAAATTTAAAAAGGTGTAAAAGGCTAACTGGTTGAACTAAAGGTTGTTTTAAATATTTAAATGTCTATTTAAATGTCGTTTTATTTTGAATTTGTGCTGCTGTTGTATATATATATATATATATATATATATATATATATATATATATATATATATATATATATATATATATATATATATATATATATATATATATATATATATATATATATATATATAACAGGGCTCTCAAGTCTCACGTATTTCAACCTGTTTACACGCTCACACGCCACACCTTGTATTTCTAACGCAGAGAAATGTGCGCTGAGGAATCAAGTGTGTTCAGAAGGCCTTGCCACTCAAATAAAAAAATTAAGCTTCCGAACAGCCAATCAGAAAATAGCATTGCTGTATCTGGGTAAGATTTAGATCTCCCGCAACGTTTACATTCTGATTGCGGCACATTCTGATTCACGGGCTTGCTCGACACGACACTGATTCGGATGCTTGCAGATTTGGCTACAGACTGATCGACTTGGGAGAAGACCATATCCTGCTATGAGTACAGTAGCAGGGCTCAACATTAACGCTTGTTTTGAAGGGGCAAGTGAAAGAGAATTTTACTTTCTCGACCGGACAAGTAGGCTAGGCTATCCTGATTAAAATGTTGATGATAAAAAAAATAATAACTAGGTAATCACAAAAAATGCAAGAATGATTCCTGTTCTATTTCAGCAGCGAAAATAGTTCCAAACAAAGATCACAGCAGAACCATAACGCACCTCAAAGCAACAGAATTAATCGGCTGAATGAATCAGCTGTTTGAATGAATCGTTTGAATGAATGACTCAATGACTCAGAAGGTTACCTGCTGCCATCTACTGGTTTAGTTAATTGTTTTCTTTCCAATATTTCGTATTTATATATAAAAAAATATTAAAGCAATTTATATTTTTATATATTATTTATATTTATATATTAATGTTTTTTTATTTGTACGAGTTTGTGTCATTTTTCCAGACCTCATGCCCACCACCGCTGCCCTCAAAATCTCACTCTGAACTCGAGCCCTGTATATATATATATATATATATATATATATATATATATATATATATATATATATATATATATATATATATTTTTTTTTTTATCAATAACATTATTAAATAAATTCTGTTCTGTGTTGAAAGTGAGTGCAAATGTTTTGCAAAGGGACCTAACACCTAAACCAGACATGATAACTGTTTTATTCATTCTGTAAGTAATGGAGTGCTGTCCTATGTTTTGATTTAAAGCATTTTGATGTTCTGTTCAAGTGAGGTGGAAAATATTTTGGTGAGGTTTATCAGGGAAAGCTATAGTTCCAGAATAGTATTTCAAATAATTAATTCTTTGTATGTCAGAGTTTAGGTTATTTACTCACAGCATTAAGCAAACCAACAGATCTCTAAAATGTATGTTTTATATTTACTAAAAAAGAAAAGAAAAAAAGAAAGAAACAGCTCCCTTGCTACAATACCCCATCCCATTTAAGAATGCTACTAGTACAATCACAATGTGGTGAATTATCAAGTTATTATTGTGCATTACGGAAAAAAAAATTGCAACAATTTAGCATTTAGCAGCACTGAAAATTCGCCTTCCTGGATTTGTACCATCTTGTCCAATATGATATTGACAGCCTGTTTGTATAGTTCCCTCACACTCGTGTCTCCATGATGAGATCCCGGAGACAGACCTCAAAGGACATTCAGGCAGTATGTAGACTGGGCGCTGCTACATAATGGTTCCCCTTTCACCATCTGTGAGACAGAGGATGAATTCAGCTCACTATCCGCAGCCATCGTGCCAATGGACGCTAAGCCCGAGCCCACCGCAGACAATAAGCCAGAGCCTGCCATGAAATGGGATCCAGAGCCAATGTCTGAGCCACAGATCGTCCTGGAGCCTGAGCCAACCATGTCTGATCATGTACGTGACCCGGAAACATGGTCTGTCAATGAGGGAATACTGGTGGAATATGAGGAGATGGAATGGAGCCCTGTCCCTCGGATAAAGGTGGATGAAGATGCGCTAAACTGAGCCCCTGATTGATTTGGAAAATGATTGCACCAAGCATGTTTTGTCACCCAGCACCGAGTGTCTGTGTTCTCGTCCTGCCTCCCATCTGTTCCAAGTCGGCCAAGAGTGCCGTTCCTGCAATGTCTGCTTTTTGTGTCGACCAAAAGGTTAGTTCCTGAGATGTCTATCTCTCCTGTATCGACCAAGGAGGCTGTTCCTGAAAAGTTGTCCGTTCTGCATCAGCCAAGGAAGCCATTCCTGAGAAGTCTGTGTGTTCTGTATCTGCCAGGACAGCTGTTTTGTAAACCCTGCCTGCCTCTCATCAGCCCTTTGTCTCATGCTCGGTGCTTCGTGAATTGCCTTAATTGTTTGTCAGTTCAGCCCTGTACTGTCGATCTGTATGCTCTTCATAGAAGCTCTGTGCTCATCACGTCAACATGGCTTGCCGACCTGTCAGCTCCACCGTAACCCCTCGCCCCTTGGTTCCACCTGGGACTGTCATCCCTACAGCTCCACTGGGCTTGGTCAGTCGTCGCTCTGCCTGTGCCATGGACTTATGGGCTTTTGTCTGCATCCCTCCACCCTTTTGGCTTCGTTGGGCTCCACCTTCCCTCCAGCTTCACCTCAGTCCACTGGTGCACTGGCTCCACCTTAGTCCTCCGACACATTGGCTGCTCGTCCCTACAATTCCCCCTTTGTCTCCAGTACCAGTCTCCAGTTTGTCACCCGGTCTCGTCGGCTCTTCGACTCCGCCTGGGTCTCCACCCACATCGGCTTTGTCTCGGCCGGTAGTTCACCTGGTTCTGTCTGCCAATTCTACACCATGGCTCCTCCCTCCCTCTAAGTAGTAGTGGGCTGGGCATTCCACCCTGGCTCCTCCCACTATCATCTCCACCCTGGGTCCTACTGACTTCAGCTCCTCCCTGGATTCTCCTGTTGGTTGCTTTTACTATTTTTTTTTTCAGGACTGATTTAATAATACTATACATTTACCTACTTAAGTTTTTTTATATATATAAATGAATGTATATAATTTATTTGTTTTATTTTAGACTCAATTATTTTGTGCACAGTTACACCTTGTTGTCTTAACTACAGGTCCTTCTCAAAAAATTAGCATATTGTGATACAAGTTCATTATTTTCCATAATGTAATGATAAAATTAAAATGTCATATATTTTAGATTCATTGCACACCAACTGAGATATTTCAGGTCTTTAATTGTTTTAATACTGATGATTTTGGCATACAGCTCATGAAAACCCAAAATTCTCAAAACATGTTGCATATTTCATCCGACCAATAAAAGAAAAGTGTTTTTAATACAAAAAAAGTCAATCTTCAAATAATTATGTTCAGTTATGTATTCAATACTTGTGAGAATCCTTTTGCAGAAATGACTGCTTCAATGCGGCGTGGCATGGAGGCAATCAGCCTGTGGCACTGCTGAGGTGTTATGGAGGCCCAGGATGCTTCGATAGCGGCCTTAAGCTCATCCAGAGTGTTGGGTCTTGCGTCTCTCAACTTTCTCTTCACAATATCCCACAGATTCTCTATGGGGTTCAGGTCAGGAGAGTTGGCAGGCCAATTGAGCACAGTAATACCATGGTCAGTAAACCATTTACCAGTGGTTTTGGCACTGTGAGCAGGTGCCAGGTCGTGCTGCAAAACGAAATCTTCATCTCCATCAAGCTTTTCAGCAGATGGAAGCATGAAGTGCTCCAAAATCTCCTGATAGCTAGCTGCATTGACCCTGCCCTTGATAAAACACAGTGGACCAACACCAGCAGCTGACATGGCACCCCAGACCATCACTGACTGTGTTGGTACTTGACACTGGACTTCAGGCATTTTGGCATTTCCTTCTCCCCAGTCTTCCTCCAGACTCTGGCACCTTGATTTCGAATGACATGCAAAATTTGAGCGACAGTCCAGTGCTTTTTCTCTGTAGCCTATAGGTCAGGCGCTTCTGCCGCTGTTTCTGGTTCAAAAGTGGCTTGACCTGGGGAATGCGGCACCTGTAGCCCATTTCCTGCACACGCCTGTACACGGTGGCTCTGGATGTTTCTACTCCAGACTCAGTCCACTTTTTCCGCAGGTCCCCCAAGGTCTGGAATCGGTCCTTCTCCACAATCTTCCTCAGGGTCCGGTCACCTCTTCTCATTGTGCAGCGTTTTTTGCCCACTTTTTCCTTCCCACAGACTTCCCACTGAGGTGCCTTGATACAGCACTCTGGGAACAGCCTATTCGTTCAGAAATGTCTTTCTGTGTCTTACCCTCTCGCTTGAGGGTGTCAATGATGGCCTTCTGGACAGCAGTCAGGTCAACAGTCTTACCCATGATTGCGGTTTTGAGTAATGAGCCAGGCTGGGAGTTTTTAAAAGCATTTTTTTTTAATTTAAAAATCTTTTGCAGGTGTTTAGAGTTAATTAGTTGATTCAGATGATTAGGTTAATAGCTCGTTTAGAGAACCTTTTCATGATATGCTAATTTTTTTTGATTGAATTTTGGTTTTTCATGAGCTGTATGCCAAAATCATCAGTATTAAAACAATAAAAGACCTGAAATATTTCAGTTGGTGTGCAATGAATCTAAAATAAATGAAATTTTTATTTTATCATTACATTATGGAAAATAATGAACTTTTATCACAATATGCTCATTTTTTGAGAAGGACCTGTATATTAAATAATAATAGTGTAGTATTTAAAGTGTTACAAAAAACTATTTTACCATTTTTACCATTATTACAGTGTATCAGAGCTTTATCATGCTAGTAAATCTTACTTTTAACTGAGATGTGTCTGTGTCAGTAAGTGAAAGTGTCGTGTTGCTGGTCCTCTGAAGCCCCTCCCAGAGCACCAGAGCACAGGGGTCTCTGTATTTAAAGCCGATCCCTGCTGCACACAGCGCCGCTGTGGAGTGCGCGTGCAGGGACGCAAAATGAAGCGCTTAACTTTGTTTGCTCTGGCTATCACCTTAATCGCGACAGTTTTCGCCGCGAAATCCCCGTATCAAGCGGTTCTTCAGCACAGCAGGATAAGAGGAAGAACTCATGGGTAAGGGCTGTTCTGCTGTGTTCTCACTTGAGTCTTTCATTGATCATTTTAAAGACTGATAGCTGTTGTGTGCATTAAATATGGCATTTAAAACCATGAACAGAAATAAAGACATACCTATGCTCTACTGATAATTTTCCCAACATGGTCTCAACATCAGTAAAAAGCTTAACATTTTCTTTAGTTCTGCAGAATGCATTAAGCATTTATTGAATTTATGGAGCATTTATAGAAGGGTGTGTTTATTTGATTTGCTTTGCAGCCCCAATGTTTGTGCTATGCAGAAGATTCAAGGAACGGATAAGAAGTACTTCACCAACTGCAAGCAATGGTATCACCGCAAAATATGTGGCAAACCAACGTGAGTATCTATCTATCTATCTATCTATCTATCTATCTATCTATCTATCTATCTATCTATCTATCTATCTATCTATCTATCTATCTATCTATCTATCTATCTATCTATCTATCTATCTATCTATCTACCTACCTACCTACCTACCTATCTATCTATCTATCTATCTATCTATCTATCTATCTATCTATCTATCTATCTATCTATCTATCTATCTATCTATCTATCTATCTATCTATCTATCTATCTATCTATCTATCTATCTGTCGAACAGGTACAGTTGTCAGGATAACATAT
This sequence comes from Gobiocypris rarus, assembly GCA_023029165.1. Lineage (NCBI taxonomy): Eukaryota > Metazoa > Chordata > Actinopteri > Cypriniformes > Gobionidae > Gobiocypris > Gobiocypris rarus. The sequence continues at coordinate 35,806,749 of CM040932.1, forward strand.
TGCATTTTGCAAACATGTTCCAGTATTTTTTACTGTGCTAAAGTCTGAACCAGTGTACCGGACATAATAAATATTTCTTAAAATTCCATTGTCTTTTCAAGTTGAAGAGGGAAAGGTCTCTCAGGACATTACTAGATGGAAAATATTTTCCCCATGCTCGTTTAAGTTTGAGTTAATGACTTATTTTCAGCATTTTCGTCTAAAGTGGCAGAATATGCTGAGAGATGAATATGTGAATAAACTTAGGCTATATCACCTTTCCAAGTCAGTTTTCAAAGAGGAGTTCAAATACATCTTCAATATGGTTGTACTAAATTATGTTTATTACCATGAGATATAGGCTATGCCTGATGAAGCATTTTCCAAATAGCAACCTTTTGCCGTGATGAGGAGGAAATGTCTTGTTAAAGTGATGACTAAAATGTTTCTGCAAGTTTTTGTGTGTTGTATGGCGCACTGACATCTTTCAGTCTCAATTTTCCACCAGCTGTGTAGCTCATAAAGTTATAATTTTACACAATGGACAGATACATTTTTTTCTTGTATGTCTGTAAAAAAAAAAAAAAAAAAAGAAAAGTCTTCCTCAGTATATAGAAGAACGTTGTGTAGTAATGGTTACCATATGTCTCTTGGTAATTGGCTTCAGTCTTCATGGGGTTAAATTGCCTAACATCCTGAATTAAGTGCTTTTCTGTCTAAAAGCGCTTCGGTGCTCCAAGACCTGGATTACAATTACAACTTGTAGAAACACTGTTTGATTGACAGCCACTTAATGTCCCCACAGGGGGGAAGGTGTTAGGAACATTCCACAGACAAATATATTAAGGAGAAACCGCATGTTCGGTGTCGACAATACAAACAAAAATTTTACTTTTAAAAGATAAATAAAAATCATTGATTTAATGGGATGGTTTAAATGGGTGAAGTTGCCAAACGTTCCATAATGGATGGTTATTAAGAATGTTGGAATCTGGAGTGGAGTCCGGAATGTTTATTTGCGTCTAGATTTGGAGACATTATGTAAGAGATTAATGTTGCTTACATAAGGTGTGCATGTTAAGTAGGTAGAGCAACAAGTGTTGGGAGTTTTTTTTTAGTTGCAGAAGTTTTGAATAATTCAATGTATCCTGATTAGAGATGATACGTTGCTGAATTAGTCCTTCAGAAATCATTCTCATATGCTGATTTGTTGCTTGAGAAATATTATTTACTTTCAGTTATGCTGATTAATATTTTTGTGGAAAGTGTTTTATTCTTTGATGACTAGAAAGTTCAAATAAACAGCATTTATTTGAAATAGAAATCTGTTGTTACATTATACATGTCTTTAATCTCACCTTTGATAATGCATCCTTGCTAAATAAAAGTATTCATTTATTAAAAAAATATTTTACTGACATTTTACCCAAACTTTTGGATGGTAGTAGTACATTAAAAATGCTGTGGAAGAGTGACTAGACTTTTTTTGCATTTCGTAAATGTAAGGATGTTAGCATATATCATTAAGAACAACTTACACTTATACTTATGAATTTATTTATTTTGCCTTTTATTTGTCATGCCTTTTGTTATTTTTCATTATTCCTTTATTCAATTGTTTAAAAGTTGTTTGGCAACTCTGATCAAGAACATAATTTAAGAGTGTACAGCAATCTTAAAAAAAGAGAATTTGTTTTATTCATCTTCCCAATTTTAAACAAAGTTTCTTTCATAGCAATTCTCAAGAAAGAAAAAAGGAAGTCAGATTTGTGGGTGCTTGGATGCTTTTAAGGAAATGATTTCAGTTGGGAGTCCTGTAGAAGGCCTTATATCCCCAAACGCACACAAATCATTGGCCGGGTCTCAAGGAGTTTTCTGTTTTTCTGATGTCTGTTTAAAAAAAAAGAAAAGTCTTCCAGTAAAAGGATGTACCTTCCTCAGGAAAGCCCAAGGTTGGGTTCGCTTGATTTACAGAGTTTCTTTGGGGTTTCAAGGTTTTGGGGTCAGAGGAATTTTGTGGGGATAACTGCACTCTTTGTATGACTGGTCTATAAAGGTTAGTACTGTGGAACAGGATGTTTCAGGTCACTTGAGGAGAGACTTTCTTCAGAATTTACTCCCTAGTGCCCTGGTTCAGGCACTTTATTTCATAGAAAACCTTTTGCTGAATATCCGTGGTTATAATGGTTATATATAATGGTGATCATATGGATGGATAATTTCAGCAAACCTTTCAAATGTTTGTGCTTTTAAAGATAAAATCAATGATCAAAATAATCTCCTTTTTCCAAATTAAGAAGAAGTTGTCTGAGAAATCATTTTGATATCCTTTATATGTGGGAAGTGAGACATTTTAGAAGACGCAAAATGATAAATCAGCTGACCATTCATACACTGAAAATAAATTTCAACATAGCATAATACAACTTTCACAATACTTCTTGGAACTTCTTGTCACACCACTTGAAAGTGCACAATATGTAACGTATGCGGCCTAGCTGTTTATTTAGTCAGAAATCCATGGCTACCATCTTTGCTTATGTTGGCAGAGGACAAACAGGAGTTGAGTTACCATCTGTTTTGATAATCAGTTCAGTCTGCTTTCCTCTTCCGTGCTTTTTACAAGTCTACCCCATGCCTGAATGTCAGGATTGTTGTCTTTGTTTAGATTTGCCTTCTAGTCTTCCACTCGATCACACTCTAAGATGCTGTGGGTTACTCAAGCTATTATGCTAACAATTTGTTGCAACTGGTATGTGAACAACCTTTATAAAATATAATTCAAATTCCTCTAAGAGCACATACCATGGAATACATCATCGATGTATCCTCAAGGATTCTTCTGAAAAATGTGTTAAAGGGATAGTTCACCCAAAAATAAAAATTCTGTCATCATTTACTCATCCTCATATCGTTCCAAACCCTTTTTTTTCATCTTCGTAACACAAATATAGATCTTTTTGGTGAAATCGGAAAGCTTTCTGTCCCTCATAGACAGCTATGCAACTGAAAATTTGACACTTCAAAATGCTTCAAAAGAGATCGTAAAACTAATCCATATGTATTAAGTGGTTTATTCCAAAATTTCGGAAGAGACACGATCACTTTATATGATGAACAGATTTAATTTAGGCTTTTATTTACATTCAAACATTCTTCAACTCACACACTATATTGCAAAAAGTTTTGGAATGCCTTTACATGCACATGAACTTAAATGACATCACATCCTTAATCCTTATAGGGTTTAATATGGAATTGGCCCACCCTTTGCAGCTATAACAGCTTCAATCATTCTTGTGTTACTGAAAGCACGTTTGAGTGTGTTTATAGGTATTATTGACCGTTCTTAAGCGCATTTGTGAGGTCAGGCACCGATGTTGGACGAGAAGGCCAGGCTCACAGTCTCCGCTCTAATTCATTCCAAAGTTGTTCTATCGGGTTGAGGTCAGGACTCTGTGCAGGCCAGTCAAGTTCCTCCACACCAAACCTGCTCATCCATGTCTTTATGGACCTTGCTTTGTGCACTGGTGCACAGTCATGTTGGAACAGGAAGGGGCCATCCCCAAACTGTTCCCACAAAGTTGGGAACAAGAAATAGTCCAAAATGTCTTGGTATGCTGAAGCATTAAGAATTCCTTCCACACCAGTCCTCCACCACGTTTGAGCTTCTGCAAGAACCAGTGAGGTTCCAGAACACATCTTCTCTGCTCTGAGTCCAGTAGTGGCGTGCTTTACACCACTGTATCCAACGCTTTGCATTGCACTTGGTGATGTAAGGCTTGGATGCAGCTGCTCGGTCATGGAAATCCATTTCATGAAGCTCTCTACGCACTGTTCTTTAGCTAATCTGAAGGCCACGCAAAGTTTGGAGACTTCTGCGTGCCTCAGCATGCTCTGAACCCGCTCTGGGATTTTACGTGGCCTACCACTTTGTGGCTGAGTTGCAGTTGTTCTAATTGCTTTCACTTTGTTAAAATACCACTAACAGTTGACTGTGGAATATTTATTAATGATGAAATTTCACAAATGGACTTATTACACAGGTGGCAACCTATCATGGTACCGCGCTTGAATTCACTGAGCTCATGAGAGCTACCCATTCTTTCACAAATGTTTGGAGAAGAAGTCTGCATAGGTGCTTGATTTTATACACCTATGGCCATGGAAATGACTGGAACACCCACTTTTGGCAATATAGTGTATAAATATATATATATATGTTTGAATTTCTGCAAAAACAAATGAAGGTCAATTTTTATGTGTTACGCAGAACGTTTGAGCTTCTGCAAGAACCAATGAGGTTCATTCTCGTGTTACGCAGCACGTTTGAGCTTCTGCAAGAACCAATGAGGTTCATTCTCGTGTTACGCAGCACGTTTGAGCTTCTGCAAGAACCAGTGAGGTTCATTCTTGTGTTACGCAGCACGTTTGAGCTTCTGCAAGAACCAATGAGGTTCATTCTCGTGTTACGCAGCACGTTTGAGCTTCTGCAAGAACCAATGAGGTTCATTCTCGTGTTACGCAGCACGCTTGAGCTTCCGCAAGAACCAATGAGGTTCATTCTCGTTTACGCAGCATGTTTGAGCTTCTGCAAGAACCAATGAGGTTCATTCTCGTGTTACGCAGCACGTTTGAGCTTCCGCAAGAACCAATGAGGTTCATTCTCGTGTTACGCAGCATGTTTGAGCTTCTGCAAGAACCAATGAGGTTCATTCTCGTGTTACGCAGCACGTTTGAGCTTCTGCAAGAACCAATGATATTTCATTCTTCGTTAGTAAATGTTGAAATTAACAAAGATAAATAAACCAGTGAGTTCATCATTAGTTAATGAGCACGCTTGAGCTTCTAATACAACCAGTGAGGTTCAAAGTGTTACGCAGTTATTTGAGCTTCTGCAAGAACCAATGAGGTTCATTTGTAATACGCAGCACGCTTTGAGCTTCTGCAAGAACCAATGAGGTTCATTCTCTGATGTTACGCAGGCCATTTAGAGCTTCTGCAAGTAACCAGTAAGGTTCAGTTGTTACTTGAGCTTCTGCAAGAAAGTAAGGTTCATGAGAGTTATTCATGTGTCGACGCTTTGAGCTTCTGCAAGAACCAGTGAGGTTCATTCTCTTGTTACGCAGCACGTTTGAGCTTCTGCAAGAACCAGTGAGGTTCATTATCATGTTACGCAGCACGCTTGAGCTTCTGCAAGAACCAATGAGGTTCATTCTTGTGTTACGCAGCACGCTTTGAGCTTCTGCAAGAACCAGTGAGGTTCATTCTCGTGTTACGCAGCATGTTTGAGCTTCTGCAAGAACCAGTGAGGTTCATTCTTGTGTTACGCAGCACGCTTTGAGCTTCTGCAAGAACCAATGAGGTTCATTCTGTGTTACGCAGCACGCTTTGAGCTTCTGCAAGAACCAATGAGGTTCATTCTCGTGTTACGCAGCACGCTTTGAGCTTCTGCAAGAACCAATGAGGTTCATTCTCGTGTTACGCAGCACGCTTGAGCTTCTGCAAGAACCAGTGAGGTTCATTCTCGTGTTACGCACGCTTTGAGCTTCTGCAAGAACCAATGAGGTTCATTATCATGTTACGCAGCACGCTTTGAGCTTCTGCAAGAACCAATGAGGTTCATTCTGTGTTACGCAGCACGCTTTGAGCTTCAGCAAGAACCAATGAGGTTCATTCTTGTGTTACGCAGCACGCTTGAGCTTCTGCAAGAACCAGTGAGGTTCATTCTTGTGTTACGCAGCACGTTTGAGCTTCTGCAAGAACCAATGAGGTTCATTCTCGTGTTACGCAGCACGCTTGAGCTTCTGCAAGAACCAGTGAGGTTCATTCTCTTGTTACGCAGCACGTTTGAGCTTCTGCAAGAACCAGTGAGGTTCATTATCATGTTACGCAGCACGCTTGAGCTTCTGCAAGAACCAATGAGGTTCATTCTGTGTTACGCACGCTTGAGCTTCTGCAAGAACCAATGAGGTTCATTCTCGTGTTACGCAGCATGTTTGAGCTTCTGCAAGAACCAGTGAGGTTCATTCTTGTGTTACGCAGCACGCTTGAGCTTCTGCAAGAACCAATGAGGTTCATTCTGTGTTACGCAGCACGTTTGAGCTTCTGCAAGAACCAATGAGGTTCATTCTCGTGTTACGCAGCACGCTTTGAGCTTCTGCAAGAACCAAGTGAGGTTCATTCTCGTGTTACGCAGCACGCTTGAGCTTCTGCAAGAACCAGTGAGGTTCATTCTCGTGTTACGCAGCACGTTTGAGCTTCTGCAAGAACCAGTGAGGTTCATTCTCGTGTTACGCAGCACGCTTGAGCTTCTGCAAGAACCAATGAGGTTCATTATCATGTTACGCAGCACGTTTGAGCTTCTGCAAGAACCAATGAGGTTCATTCTCGTGTTACGCAGCACGTTTGAGCTTCTGCAAGAACCAATGAGGTTCATTCTCGTGTTACGCAGCACGCTTTGAGCTTCTGCAAGAACCAGTGAGGTTCATTCTCGTGTTACACAGCACGCTTGAGCTTCTGCAAGAACCAATGAGGTTCATTCTCGTGTTACGCAGCACGCTTTGAGCTTCAGCAAGAACCAGTGAGGTTCATTCTCTTGTTACGCAGCACTTTGAGCTTCTGCAAGAACCAGTGAGGTTCATTCTCGTGTTACGCAGCACGTTTGAGCTTCAGCAAGAACCAATGAGGTTCATTCTCGTGTTACGCAGCACGTTTGAGCTTCTGCAAGAACCAATGAGGTTCATTCTCGTGTTACGCAGCACGTTTGAGCTTCTGCAAGAACCAGTGAGGTTCATTCTCGTGTTACGCAGCACGTTTGATCTTCTGCAAGAACCAGTGAGGTTCATTCTCGTGTTACGCAGCACGTTTGAGCTTCTGCAAGAACCAGTGAGGTTCATTCTTGTGTTACACAGCACGTTTGAGCTTCTGCAAGAACCAATGAGGTTCATTCTCGTGTTACGCAGCACGTTTGAGCTTCTGCAAGAACCAGTGAGGTTCATTCTTGTGTTACACAGCACGTTTGAGCTCCCGCGAGAACCATTGCGATTATGAAATAGCAGATTCTTATGCTTCATAAGCATATTGTTAAAATAAGGCACAGACTATTTTACCTTTAAGTCGTTAGATTAGTGATAGTTTTAAAATGGATTTTGTGATTATTTAGTCCCAAACAAGCACTTTTTTGTAATTATTTGTGTCATTAAAAAAAGCATTACATTCATGAAATAATGCAATGTTAATTTCTTAGAAAAACAAACAAACTAAACAAGCCAAAACGGATCATGCATATAAAGATTATCTGCATTAGTATATTATTATACATTTTTTCTGAAATGAAAAGCTATGTATCAATCTCCAGTATCCCAATTATTGCACCTTTGTATGGTAATTCCTAGGAATTTCCCAATGTTTTTATTGGCAGAACTACTGGTGTCAGAGTTCCCTCTCAGGAGTTTCCCCTGGCCCATACTGTGCCTCTGGATTCTTCTGCTACCAAAGGAAATTAGATTTTATGACCCTCTAAGACCAACTCAAACACAGACCTTATTTATCATGGAAATATCTGGCACGAAATAAAATGAAGAAGTACAGTAAGCTTAAGCCATGCAGTTTAAAACACATCGAGGAGTGTGTTGGTTGTCTCCGCTTCAGCCCTCGCAATAATAAAGAGAGAAATATAGACCTGATTTCCTGCAGAAGTTTTTGAAGAACTCCCATTTCCAGTGGGATCTGCACAGAATCTTCTGTAAAGTTCAATGAAGTGTAGAGCAATGTGTTTTGACTTTGTTAAATCTTAAAGTCACTTTTTTTTTTGTAGGGTGGTCAGCTATGAGTGTTGCCCTGGCTATGAGAAGGCCATTGGAGAAAAAGGCTGTCCAGCAGGTATGTAATTAGAATTGCAGGCATAAAAAGAGGTTTGTTATGATATAGCAATAAAAAAATTATTTGTTTTTCAAAGCTCTACCTCTGGCGAACATCTATAAAACCCTGGGTGTGATTGGAGCCACTACTACTAAGATGTACTCTGAAAGAGCAAAATTGCAAGAGGAGATTGAAGGACCCGGCAGCTTCACATTCTTTGCTCCCAGCAATGAGGCTTGGGCTGCGCTTCCCACTGTGAGTTCCCAGCAATGGGTCTCCATAGATCACGTAGAACAAATAAAGTGTTCATAGCCTGTCATATTCAGGCTATGCAGACCTAGAGTTCCCAGAAAACATGATGTATTGTCTACCAAACTGTAAAAACAGCAACAACAAAAAAATCTAAGTAAGCTCAATGTCATTTCAAAATGTGCTGTAGGAAATTTTGGATGCCCTGGTGAGCAACGTCAACATTGAACTCCTCAACGCTCTGCACTACCACATGATCAACAAACGCTTGACCTCTGACGATCTCAAGCATGGCTCTTCGTTCCCCTCCATGTATCAGGACTTTGATGTTCATATCCACCATTATTCTAACGGAGTAAGTCAAATGTGAATGCTTTAACCAAGTCTTGTTTAGATTTTCTCTCTGGAAATATTTAGTTTACTTTATATGGCTAGTTGATACTATTAAGAGTAGTGTCGACCAGCGTTTTTGGTAACACTTTATAAGAAGTATATAGTAATAAAGTACTTACAAGTCATTAACAAGCAATTGTTTATAGCTCATAGTTAATATAGTCTCTACATTGTTAATACTAATTAATAAGCTATATACAAATGTGAGTTCTTCATTCATTTTCACTGTAATTAAAAATTATTATTGTTTAATTAGCTCATAGTAAAGTAATTGTTAACTGGTCATTAGGAGTAAATAGTTCTCACTAGATTAGGACACGGAAAATGGGAAAATGTCATTAAGTGCTTTAAACCAACCTTTACATTATTTGCATTAATATTAAGTGTTTTTTAAAGTGTGTGTGTGTAAAGATTTTAAGGAACACTGGATATGAATGCATTTCATGTCTAATAAATATTTATTTGAATCACTTAATTAATTAAAAATTTCCATTTTACATGACCTAATCTAAAGTGAGGACTATTTACAGTTAATAACCACTGAACAATTTTGACAATGTCAACATGTGTCAACAGTGATAATGAATGAAGAACTCACTATTTGTATATAGCCTATTTACAATGTAGAGACTACAATATATTAACTATGAATTAATTATAAATTGATAGTTTGTTAATGGTTTGTAAGTACTTTATTACTGAATACTTATTACAAAGCGTTACTGTGTTTTTATTGCAAATGATTTGTTGTGAATTTGTCTGTACATTACCAAACCATATGTTTTGTTGCAGATTGTGACAGTGAACTGTGCACGGCTTGTGAAGACAGACCAGCATGCCACCAATGGAATTGTGCATGTTGTTGACAGAGTCATCACAGCCATTACGAACAATGTAAACTCTTTGATTGACACCGATGATGACCTGGACACTCTACGGGTAGATTGAGGGAATTTACTGGTTCAATAGGCATTTAATTGTATGTAGTATAAATAGTACAAAGTACAATTAAGTATTTTTTTCCCTTTTTTTAGACTGCAGTTGCTGCCGCTGGTCTCACCACTCTGTTGGAGAACGAGGGTTCCTACACCATCTTTGCTCCAACCAATGAAGCCTTTGAGAAGATCCCTGCAGAAACACTGACCAGGATCTTGGGAGACCCTGTTGCTCTTAAAGGTAATTTTGTTCTTCTTCAGCATACGGCACTTGTCACAATCCATTTTACTTACATGATGTAATTCATTTCTGAGTGAAATTAGATATTCAATGGGGAGCTTCACCTGGCTCCAATCTACCAGATTGGAGCCAGGTGGTTAGAGGAAGTACGAGAGATTAATTTGTTACGTCAGCCAAACGGAATGTTTCAGAAGCCAAGAAAGCTATTACATTTTTCTGAAAGATTAGGTATACTAATGTTTTATTAGCAATAATGTGCATTTGTGAATAGTGTGAAGAGTGCACAATAAGACCAGGGACAATTTTGTTTTGTTGGGTTTGAGTTCATGTTGGAGAAATCTCCCAGATGCTGCAAAAGCAGTTTCATTTCCAGAACAATTATTATGGTATGCCTTTTGATGTTGAGATGTGTTGTCATCTGGTCATAATTTTTTGGTCTCAATCCACTTTAGATCTGCTGAATTACCACATTCTGAAGAACTTGCACTGCTCTGAGTCCATTGTGGCTGGAACACCTCTGGAGACCCTGCAGGGCTCCGTGCTGGAAGTCGGCTGCGATGGTGAAGAGATGACCATCAACGGCAAAGCCGTCGTCATGCAGAAAGATAAACTTGGAACCAATGGAGTCGTTCACTACATCAATGAACTCCTCATCCCTGACTCAGGTATGATCTTTAGGAGACTTTTAGTATTTTGTGTCATGACACAATTTTTATTGTTTTGCTCTGTTAACCCTTAAACGCATACCCTGGGTCTTTAGGGACCCGGGACGTCAATCACCACCCTCCTCCTAATTCATTTTTTAAAGTTAGACATCCACATTCTTAGTATTCCTCAATCAATTAATTATAAACAATATAACAAGGAAAACATTTTTTTATATAAATAAAATGCCTGTTTGTCCAATCATTTTTTGTAAAAATTATATAGGGTCGCTAACGACCCGAGGTGTGTAAGAGTGTATGTATTTTGTTTTCTGCAAAATGTTATCTTTATTCCACATGCTGCCAATGTCTGATACACAATGATGAAGTGACATTTCACTCATATTTACCGCAGGCAGAAAACAAAAGAATAGAAAGTATCATCAGCAAAACTTGAAATGGCTCAGAGATTTACTGCGGAGCAACTGAACGCAATCAAATATTACTTTCACTGTCACTTGATGGTGGATCTGGTGAAGCTGGCAGCGATCAAAATATTGATTTTATCCCTTAAAGGGACTTAGGTGATATTAGCTATACATGATCATTGTAAATATAAATATTTTTATATTTAAATATATAGTATTACATTTACACTTTTGTTGAAAATTGGTTTTCAAAATAGTTGGACACTCTTAGTTTTAGTTTTAACTTTTTAACCATGTTGTATTCAATGCTTTACTGTGCTTTCTTGTTTGTTTCAGCTAAGACCCTCCTGGAACTTGCAGAGGGATCAGTTGTTAATACAGCCGCAAAGCTTTTTAAAGATGCTGGTCTTACTGATCATCTCATTGGCTCTGAGGCTGTGACCTTATTAGCCCCACTGGATGATGCTTTTAAAGGTTGGACTGTTTTCATTAATCTTGCAAAATGAGCCTTAAGAAACTCTGAAATAACTGTAATTGTATAATTTGTGTGCAGACAAGAGCTTAGCCATGACACCCGACATGAAGAAACTGCTAAGAAACCACATTCTCAAGGAGAGGTTTTCCTCCAAGAGCCTTTACCATGGGCAAGAGTTGGAGACTCTTGGTGGATTGAAACTTAGAGTGTTTGTGTTCAGAAATGTAAGTCTTTATATGTCAATCCATCAAACACACATAAGAGCCATGTTTTTTTTTTTTTTATTTCTAGACATGTTGTAGCTGGCAGTGATTGTGGTATAGTTCTGTCTGCGCTCTCACATTTCTGCTTTGTAATGGAATTCCCAGACCACCGGAAACCTCTCTTTTGGATCACCTTAATGTTTTCCACAGCCCACTTCATGCATCATCAGTCTTGTGAGAAAAGAGAGCTTTGAAACAAATGTGCTGATCTGTATTACTACTAACCTTAAACCATTTCACTTACTTGGACCTTTGCAGAACCTGTGCATTGAGAATGCCTGCATTGCTGCCCATGACAAAAATGGCCGCTTTGCGAATATGTTCATCGTTGATAAACTCCTGGCACCCCCAATGGGAACTGTCATGGACGTCCTGAAGGCAGATGATCGTTTTAGGTAAGCATATTCAAAGGAAACTCTTCACATTGAAGTCTTAAAGGGATAGTTAAATTCTGTCATCATTTACTCAACCTTAAGTTGTTCCAAACCTGTATGAATTTCTTTCTTCTGCTAAACACAAAAGAAGATATTTTGAAGAATTTCGGCAACCAAACAGTTGCTGGTCCCAATTGACTTCCTTTTTTTTTCTTTTTTTTTTCAATACAATGGAAGTCATTGGGGTCCATCAACTGTTTGGTTATCCATATTACTTAAAATATCTAAGGAAAGAATACAGAAATTCATACAGGTTAGGATATTATAAGATTATATCATTGCGCATGCTGCATCCATGGTACGGCAGCAAAGTTCCTTGATTATCATGCAGGAATGAGAGTATAGGTACTAGCCATATCGGCCTAGAAAATCGCAACTTTTCATTTTCTGTCGGTCTTAATACACAATGTAACTACAGAAGATTCAAGTTTTAAATAGGAAAAATATTGAAACACTTTGGACATTTTTTTGGACAGTGAAGAGAAGCGGACTCAAGAAAGGGGAGGCCCTGCAGGGCATAGGTAACGTCCCCTATACAGGAGCCCGTCCTGGACCGACTTGTAAGGTCCAGGAGACATTGCGAACCTGCTCCATCTCTTCCATCTCAGATAGGGGTTACTGCAATTAGAGAATCAGGCAGATAGGGATCTATTTATCCACATTTTATTTTTATTTTTTAAATTCTCTTTACACTCTTTTAATTATCCTTGTTTTTATTTTTAATTCTTACACATGGTATTTTTAATTCTTATGTAAAACACTTTGAATTGCCATTGTGTATGAAATGTGCTATATAAATAAACTTGCCTTGCCTTGCCTTGCCTTACCTATTTTCAAAAACAGTGGCGTGTTCCTTTAAGGGTGAGTAAATGATGACACAATTTTTTTGAAATTTAGCTCTGAAATCAACTATGGCATTTGGTCAGACACCGATGAGAACAAATGGCGTTTGGTGTCAAAAGGCACCAGCACACTAAAGCTATTAAGTTGTATAGTCTACTTTTATGATGTTTTTACAGTTAATTTTTGGATCTTGACACCCAAACGACCTTATATGGAAATAAGACAAAATTCAGAAACTTGCCTTTTACATTCCACTTCTTAATTGTTTAGAATGACATAAGGATGAGTAAATTCTGACCGGATTTTCCTTTTCCTTTTAAATACGATGCTAATTGACATAAGGATGAGTAAATTCTGACCGGATTTTCCTTTTCCTTTTAAATATGATGATAATGCCTGCTTAAGCCAATCTAGAGGTATTTGAAGAGTATTTAAACTTAAGTACAAAATTGTTTTACCTCACATCAGTGGTGCTTTACACAAAATGTCCTATGAAAAATGTTCCACCATAAAGTATTTGATCACAATTACCATGTAATTGTTTTCATAGTCTTATTGAAAGGAAATATGCAGCTGCAGTTTATCACCCACATTCAAAGACCTCAGTGTCAGTCTTTCAAAATGTTTTTTTCTTTCTTTCATAATGGTAATGTTGTTGCATGTTCAAACTTGAGGTTGTAATTTCTTCAGATTTCTGATGACCTGGGTGGAATTTGAGCTGTCAGTCTGTCTTTATAGCCTAAAGTTATACTCCTAATAATGTGCATTAATGTACTTTCATCTGTACAGCACCTTGGTTGGCGCCATTCAGAGAGCAGGTCTGACTGAGCTCCTGAACAAAAAAGGGACCTACACCTTCTTCGCCCCCACCAATGCTGCTTTCAGTGCAATGCCCCCCGCCGACCTCAACAAACTCATGAGTAATGTCTTTCAAGTGCCACTCATGTGCTACCATATGTGTTCATAAAACAGATGTTTAGTGCATGATTATGCAAAAGCTGGTCAGATTTGGGAATTATGTAAGCAGTATAAGTGTTTGTGAATGTGCAGCATATACTTACGTCTGTTGTTTCCCTGCTACTGTATGTTGTACATAGGAGACCCCAGGGAGCTGGCAAACCTTCTGAAATACCACATTGGTGACGAGTTCCTGGTGAGCGGCGCTGTGACCTCACATACCAGAATGAAGCCCCTTGCAGGGGATAAACTGGAGTTAGGCACGGTCAGTACTCACTACTGCAATCAATCTGATCTTATTATTGAGTGAAAAAAAAATGCTGTTATATTGTGTTCAATAGAAGTCAAACATTTTGTACACTGCTGTTCAAAGGTTTTATCAAATTTGTATTTTACAGTACATGTACTTACAGTGTACTTACAATGTAATTACCCAAGAAAGTACTGGTAATACAAGGTAACTACATGGGTTACGGTTGGGTTTAGGGATAGGTTCAGGGTTAGTACCTAGTTATAACCCAGTTATTGAAATTGCTATAATAAGTACATAGTATGTGCATGCAGGGCAGAGACCAAGAAATCTCTTATGCTCACCAAGGCTGCATTTATTCGATCAAAAATACAGTAAAACAGTAAACTTTTGTAATATTTATTACAACTTAAAATAACTGTTTTCTATTTTAATATATTTTAAAATGTAATTTATTCCTGTGATGCAAAGTCTTAAGTGTCACATGATCCTTTTAGAAATCATTCTAATATGCTGATTTGCATATTAGAATAAAATATATATACTAAATAGCAATCTTTTGTAATTATATATAATTGTATAGGCAGACAGACAGACAGACAGACAGAGAGATAGATAGATAGATAGATAGATAGATAGATAGATAGATAGATAGATAGATAGATAGATAGATAGATAGATAGATAGATAGATAGATAGATAGATAGATAGATAGATAGATAGATAGATAGATAGATAGATAGATAGATAGATAGATAGATAACATTCCTGATTTCCTCTAATAATTCTTAAATTTCATTCTGATTTTTTATGACTTTCAGCGTAACTCCACCATATACGTGAACAGGATGCCTGTTGTTGAGGGTGATCTGATGGCTACCAATGGAGTTGTCCATGCTGTTGATGTAATCATAAAGCCACTGCGTAAGCCACCAGACAAATTTTCTTAAACATTTTGATAATAAAACTATCTTATTTCAGAGCGTCATAACAGTGTGTTGTGCCACTCTGTTTTAGCTCCTAAAACTGTGAGTGACCAGGCTGAAGGCTCAACAATAAGACGCACCGCTGCTGTTCAGGTTAGTATGCCCTAAACTTTTTTTTATAAATATATTTTGTGCTTGAATTGACAAAATCAATTAAATATATCTTCTCAATTTTCCATTACAGGCTGGGTCTCATGTACTGAAAAATGGTATGCATTGGATTTGATGTAACCCCACATAAATGCAATTAATAAAGAGCATTTTCTTGTGACTGTATTGAGATGTAAAAAAATATATATAATATATATTTTTTGTCACATTACAGATGATCTCTTCCAGAAGGTCCTGAGAAGTCATAGCAGCAGAACAATGTCTCGTGTTCAGTAAACGTAGCTCTGCAAAGTAAAACTGTAATTCATTTTAACCTCCATCCCTTTTAGAGGATGGAAACACACAGTTCAATTATTTCACGCAGTGGAGAGATAATCAGAAGATAATCCAGACAGGATGCTGAAAATGGAAAACAGTTTGCATTGTAACTTTTTTTCACATGCCAAAGACCCTTGGATGAAGAGCAATGTTTTTTTAAAAAGTCTCTTGATGACAGCGATTTGTTATTATTTGAATCAGATATTGGTTCAACACTTTTTATTAACATTTTGTATTTCATTTTGTTTTTGGTTGTTGTATTTGATATACCTGTAGCATGTTTGAATGGTTTAAGATGGAACAAATGCTATTTGGGCACATGAAAACACAGACCAAATGTATGTCTTCATTTCCAATGATCTACAATGTAAAACCTGTAACTAGTGCAGATTATTTTTCATATTGTACCAAAGATATTTTTTGAAAAAACTAACAATCCCTTTCTGCATATTTCATAATAAAATTACCATTTTGTAGAGACAGAGTTATAGTTTACATATAACTAGTCAGTGCCCTTGAATGTATTTTGCTCTGTCTGTTATAAGCCAATTTGTCAGTTCATTGAGCTGAATTCACAATGTGGTGGATTGTCATAATGTGGTGATTGATCTGTGTGGTAATTAAAAGTCTCACTCAGATGATCATTTAAAAGTCTGCTTGCCCCTTATTCAAGGGTGGCTTATTTTGCTTCAGGACTGTGATTTTACATTGAACAACACATCCTCCAGGGGAAGAGGATCCAACATCTCTGACCGACCAGGGTGTGTTTCCCGGTGTTTCCCGAACAACGACGTTACTCCCTGCTTAACTACATATAGTAGCCTACATTGCATCGTTGAAGAAATCAACTAGCTAGCCGCGAGTCCTGCGACTGTTTCCTGAAACTGCATTATTTCCAGATTCAAGGTTCGTTCTTACTAGAGCACGTAGCATGCGCACTCTTCAAAAAGGTGCTTTAAATCTCTTAAAAATCTAAGAGACATCAATTACATTTGTACGTATTTTAAATAAAAGATATGACCGTACTGAATGTCAGCTTGCTTATTTTGTCCACATGTCACGCAAACAAAAAACTATGCTTCTAACCACAGGTTGAGATCTGTCATTGCCACCACACAAGGTTGCAATGCTGTTTTGCGAATGTTCGTTGGAGAACTATGGTTTCGTGAAACACTGATTCTTTGAACTATGTTGATAACGACGGAACTTGCGACCATAGTCGGCTAACTTTTGGGAAACGCACCCCAGAGTGGCCCCTGGTCAGATTGGGTGACATGCCTTGGCTTGGACACCCTGGAGCTCCAGACTTCCAGAGCTCCATCAAGGTGGAAATTGAATTAAATGCCCATCCAGTGTGACTGACTGGGGCTGAAGATGGTCTGAAAAGGAGGGGTCATCCACTTTCACCCCCTCCTTGACAACCCCGATAGTCCAGTTTTGGACCGCCTCCCCCTGGACCTCCAGGGGGTCTTCTACGACCTCTTTGACCAACCAGGGCTCAGAGACCCAACACAGTGCTAAAATAGTTCGTCATAAAAAGTAACAGAAATGTCCATCAATCTAAAAAAATCTAAGGTGCAGGATGGGTCATCAATATTTGGTTCCTCTTTCCCAGAAGAAAAATACTATAGATTTTGAATACATATATATCTTAAAGGTGAATTTTGTCATGAGTTTTGGTTTAGGGCTATACACTAACATGTACAGTAGATTACTTTAAAGCTACGGACTCAAAGCAATAAAAACTTTTATTTACATTTCATGGGGTCTTAAAAAGTTGTTAAACCAATTTAATTTTACTTACAATTATATAGTTCATTGCATTTTATTATTTACATAATAAAATAATGTCCATGAGCCTATACGTATCAGAAAAGACCTGCAACTTTTGGATCCCAACCAACCACTGGAATCTGAAAACTGCCAACGGGAGCTTCCGTAATGACTTTACATGGAGAGATGCCTGTTGTTTAAACCTGCCATTTCTCTTTACTGTGCTTGTTATATCACTACACTCTAAAATAGTTTGAGGATGTTAAACTGAGCTTCTGTACTGAGCTTGAATGTATTTTGCTCTGTCTGTTATAAGCCAATTTGTCAGTTCATTGAGCTGAATTCACAATGTGGTGGATTGTCATAATGTGGTGATTGATCTGTGTGGTAATTAAAAGTCTCACTCAGATGATCATTTAAAAGTCTGCTTGCCCCTTATTCAAGGGTGGCTTATTTTGCTTCAGGACTGTGATTTTACATTGAACAACACATCCTCCAGGGGAAGAGGATCCAACATCTCTGACCGACCAGGGTGTGTTTCCCGGTGTTTCCCGAACAACGACGTTACTCCCTGCTTAACTACATATAGTAGCCTACATTGCATCGTTGAAGAAATCAACTAGCTAGCCGCGAGTCCTGCGACTGTTTCCTGAAACTGCATTATTTCCAGATTCAAGGTTCGTTCTTACTAGAGCACGTAGCATGCGCACTCTTCAAAAAGGTGCTTTAAATCTCTTAAAAATCTAAGAGACATCAATTACATTTGTACGTATTTTAAATAAAAGATATGACCGTACTGAATGTCAGCTTGCTTATTTTGTCCACATGTCACGCAAACAAAAAACTATGCTTCTAACCACAGGTTGAGATCTGTCATTGCCACCACACAAGGTTGCAATGCTGTTTTGCGAATGTTCGTTGGAGAACTATGGTTTCGTGAAACACTGATTCTTTGAACTATGTTGATAACGACGGAACTTGCGACCATAGTCGGCTAACTTGCAGCGCTCCTGGGATGGGATGTCTCGAGTTTCCCAACAGAGCTGGAGTAGGAAACATATGTGCACAGTACCTTTCTCATTCCAGCAGCGTTTTACTTCCATAGCAAGACACCGGCAGACTTTTTGTGTCAGAGATCGAGGGCAGTGAGGTTTAGTGCTACTAAAACCTGCTGGCAA
This sequence comes from Gobiocypris rarus, assembly GCA_023029165.1. NCBI lineage: Eukaryota > Metazoa > Chordata > Actinopteri > Cypriniformes > Gobionidae > Gobiocypris > Gobiocypris rarus. The sequence goes on from CM040932.1 coordinate 35,825,069, forward strand.
ACACGCTTGTTAAGTTATTACAGTATGCAGTATGTAGAAATGTTTAACCACAAAGTTAAAATCACTGCACGAAAACAAATGTCAAGTCTAATGAGTCTACATCTGTATTAAATTCAGTATTACTCTGTAGGATGCCTGAGACCTTTATAAATCATTTGATGTCTGTTTTCCTTTAGTATCAATCTAGAGACATGTTTTGTCCACTATTTTGACCGCCTGCATTTAAATCAATCAGATAACCAGTTTTGGTAAAGTGTTGTTATATTACAATATCAGTGGTGATTTACAATTCTCTCCACTGTGGACCAAATTGAAAAAGAAGTGTCTCTAGTACTAAACCTACGCATGGCTTTTGTATAATAGGCCTATCTCTCCTTTGTAATGGAAAACACATGTGTGGCCATTGACGACTCAATATAATGTGTTCTTTCACTCGCTGTATATAAAAATTGTGCTTATGTGGTCACATCAATTTACTGGTTCAAGTCAAAAAATGATTTTATTTGTCTGATTCCTGACTTTATTAGGTTACACCAAACAGTAATTTTTAAAGACCCCCTGTGGTGAAATTCAAGTTTTTAATGTTGTTATATGTCTGTGGTGTTTTTAATATGCTTTACGGCAAACAATATGATTAGACTTTTGCTTGACTACATTATCAAAAAGCTAACAATGTCTGGAAAGGAGAGATAGGCCTATTATACAATAGCCATCACGTCGACACCATTGCTGAGCTTTTTTCTGACGTCACAAACTACATTGTAACCAATCACATTAACGTGTGGGTT
>CM040932.1:35830856-35898356 GCA_023029165.1 Gobiocypris rarus
TAGTAAGCAAACACCGCGTAGCTCACTCTCTATTGGCTGTTGCACTACTGAAGTTTTAAAAGCCAGACAGAGTGGAGCCAAGTTTCGTGACGTCACGTGACCGTAGCACAACTTCAAGACGGCTGAGGCATATCATAGCAACAACTGTATCCTTCCGCCTTTATATCTTGAGTATTACTATAGGCCTATTCGCTCATGACAAGTTTGATTGTATGCTGTACACAGATTAGGCTTTTTGTTTACCCAGATAATTTTCACATAAATAGAAGCAAAGCATAAAATAGCATAGTGCCTGATGTTGGAAAAAAGGACAGAAGTCTGTTTTAAAATATTAAAATAATAATAGCTAATATACTGTGTTGATTTAATGATTTTTGTCTCTTGGAAATATGAAAACCATAACAATGACCATAATGATTTACAAGTCGTCTAACACATTCAGGTAGGCATATGTACAAATGTTCATACCTTTTAAAACTTCAGTAGTGCAACAGCCAATAGATAGTGAGCTACGCGGTGTTTGCTTACTAGCGCATACATATGAGGTCATATTCAAATTAATTAGTTTGCCCATTTGTATTATTAGGCGAGAAGAAAAAGTTAGCATTTCAGTTCACAGCCAGAAAGTCTATTGAATAATATTAGAAATACAATAGAAATCCATATATGCTCCATTAATGGCATTCAAACAAACAAAACATCCATGAATCTCAATGAAGGCAAATATGGGGTCAGATATAGCAAGTAAGGACGAATGAACACTAATATACCAATAAATGTACTTACTAGGAAACTGTAATATTGCAATAGAATAAATCATAGAGTTAATTGTATCACTTGCAGTTACTTTCACCATCATATAGTGCCTTCTGATCTAATTATAACAGGCATTTTCCTAAATGCTGTTGTCCATCATTGTCCAAATTATGTTGTCCATCTTACAGCCACAATAGAGAAACCAACATACTCACATAATACAATATTATACTCCATTTATCACAGACATCTTTTGATCATCTCAAGTGCATCTGCAGACTGCAGGCACTGATCTGCTAACAGTGAGGAAGAAGAGTAGTAGGTTGTCAAATGGGCGGATGGATATGCACTAATGTGCTTCGCCTCCAGTCTGTTTGACGCCAGGACGGGTGAGAGACGAGGGAAAGAGAGGAAGAAGGAAAAATCTTCTTCATGTCGGTGTCTGTTAAACAGAGCAAAGGTCGACAGACGCTACACCATTTCATGAAAGGTATGCAATCTAATGATAATACATCTAGCCGATAAAAACGGTTCAGCGGTCACTTATCAACTTTATTCCAGTAGGGATGGTGGCTTTCCGCAGGGGGTGTTGAGAAGTGATTGAAAAAGTTTCCTTGCTGTTTTTTTCTTTCTTTTCATTTTTGTGCGAATGAGGTGAGGAGAACACGTGAACGAAGTATATTTACATTATATATATATCATTTTTATATATATTTTTTTTAACAGGTTGTATACAGTATTTTGAGGTTGTAATTGTTATTTGGATTTAATTAAACCGCAAATCTAAAAGGCTAACTGGCTATTAGCAACTTGGCTAGCAAGTTTTCACACAATAGAGAAAAACAAACGTAACAAAAACGTATCCAAAAATATATCGTTGTGATTTTAGGAAGTTTTGAAAACGGACAATGTTATCAAAAAATAAAAGCTGTTTGAATTTAAAGTTAGTGTCCATGTTTTGAATTCAATCCCACAAAGTTGCGGGTAAATGTAGCTTAGCTTCATTCCTCTCGTTTATTGAGCCAATACATATTTACAGTTTAAGTAAATTCACATACAAAACCCCACGAGGATAAAATAAACAACAGTGTATTTTAATAATAATTGGTGTGTGGTTGAGGAAAGTGCTTGTTTCGCATTCTTGTGAGTAGAGATGTGCGTGTCGTGGCGTGTCTTACTGGCTGTTTCTCAAAACTAGTGTGCTGCCCACTCAGACAGCATTTCGGGGCTTTATAGTCTCAAAAACTGCTGTTCTGCCTTGGCTCCAACTTTCTAAACGTTGCTTGCGATGCCCTAAAATGCTGTCAAGATAGGCAGCTACCTCCGCGTTTAGGGACAGTTAGTGGGTCTGTCTGGTTTTAACCCCCTCAAAGCTTTCTATCGTCCAGCGACCAAATTGTCCATCTGAGGAGTAACTTACAGTTTACGTTTCACCGTGGTTCTGGTCGTTATCATCGAGCGTTTGAGCTGGTGTGATGAGATTTTATCATTCATCTGTATATATATTGGCTTTAGGAATATATATGGTGTTCTTCTCAAATTTGTGAGGGTGAATAGTGTTAGATATAAATACGTGTTTTTGTTTGTTTTGGGGGTTTTTGTTCTTGTGGTCTGAGACCTGTTTATTGCTGGAGTGTTACTAAACCTCATAGATAAAGAGCTTCAAAGCGTGTGTTTTCCCTGGCCTCAGTGCACAAAGACAGATGCTGCACTTAAAATTACATTTAGAAAAAAAGTATCAATGTCAATCCTTTGTAGAAACGCATTTGAAAGTCATCAGCATGTTTTTGACCTTGACAGAGGGGAGGTTTAGATACGGTCAGTTTGTAACATGTGTAGATGAAGTGCATTCAGAGAGTAGCATCACCATGTTCCTAGCTTTCATGCTTCACGTAATATGATTCTGATTTGTAAGTGTAATATTGCTCAGTTTTATTTTTGAGCATGTTGTTGCATGAATAACTGTCTTATGACTGTACTTAAAATTAAAATTAGCCCATTATTTACTTACCCTCAAGTCATCCTAGGTGTATATGACATTCTTCTTTCAGACAGAATACAATCAGATATATTAAAAACCGTATTGGCTCTTCCAAGTTTAATAATGTCTGTTTCTGTTTTGAAGTCCATAAAAGTGCATCTATCCATCATAAAAGTGCTCCACATGGTACTGCAATCTCTAACTTCCACTAACTGTCATTCGTGCGTTCACGAGAGACTGGCGTTCCAGCGAATGACGTTGGACACTCCGGTGAGAATATGCTCGTTCTCACGAGAACCAAGTTTTGTTTTGCTCTGTCCTATGCGCTTCCGCATTCGTCACCAGAACATACACTACGCCTGCGTCCTACGTCATACGCTAGAACGCCGGTCTCTCATTAACACGCGCATGACTGTTCGCGGATGTTAGAGATTACAGTTTGTAAAGTTTTAAATATGGATATTTTTCTAACACAAATGCATCACTTCTCTTCAGAAGGCCTTTATTAACCCCCGGGAGCTATGTGGATTACTTTTATGATGGATGGAGGCACTTTTTTATGGACTGTTTCAAGCATACTGAGTTTTTTACACTGGTAAAGACTTGGATTCCCATACTGAACTTGGACAAAGTTTCAAAACATAAGTTGGACGTTTGTTGCCGTATATCTGTGTCAAAAATACTCCTTTCTCACAAGTTTCGGAAAGTTTTTTTCGAGTACGGGTCTGTGTGACGTCAAATGGGGTGGAATTTCCTTGTACGGGCACTTCTTCTGGAATGGGGTGCGCTCGACTGAGCGAGAAAGCAAATGCACTTTAGGGAAGCCGGCTGCACAGTGTGTCAGGGCAAGACAACCCTGTACAGCTTCCCAAATAACCCAGCACTAATGGGACAGTGGATGGTGGATTTGTTTTCCAGAATAGCAACGGAGTTGTGCAAGTGTTTTCGTTTGTTCCCTGCATTTCGGCGACGACAACTGTTTCAAATTTCTTTGTGTCATTGGCTATCGGCACTTAAGTACACATCAGTAAACATGATCGTGTATAGTTAATTTATCAATAGAGCATGTAATTTGATTAGCTGACCACTATAGGTGTCTGACTGTTTGTTTATTGTAAAACCACCCCAAACATAATAAACCTTCACACACAGCGCGCTTCTTCATTCAAATGCGCTGCTATTCCATTGTTTTTCTATGTTAACACTAGTCTGACGTGCAAAAACCGTTCCGCTTGCTACTGCTAACGGTCCGTTGGATACAATTAGGGCTGAAACGATTCCTCGAGTAACTCGAGTTACTCGAATTGAAAAAATCCTCGAGGCAAAATCATCTGCCTCGATGCTTCGTTTAGTTCATTTAACTACACACGGATGTTGCAGAAATATTTTTTCGGGAGTATGCGCGGATTGCGGTTAAATCCGCGATTCAGGTGGGTAAACATCCCAAAAATTGCGGGTGGATGAGAGAAATCATTAATGTGTTGATTTTAATTAAGACGCCGAACTCATTTCACGGGAAAACACAATGAATGTGTCGCTCTTTAACATGTCGAGATCAAAGACCGCAGTGCGAGAGAGACTGGCATCAGCACTGCTAATATCATTTAGTCTCGCTATTTTTTAAATGAAGACAACTGTTGAGCTTCATGATACGACACTGAACATTAAGGTTTCATTTGCGGCAGTTCGCGCGGCAGCTGAGGAGATACGAGCAATATTTATAGCTACTAACTTAATTAAACAAGCTGTGTTACAATGATGAATATGATTAGCTCAAAATGTAGATCTGTATGTGCGATGTAGGCTACTTTATCTGAATTAAACACAAACTCATCTCTCGTGTCAACCCGTTTGGGTTTTTTAAAACGTGTAATTTCGCCAAAGAAGATTTGTTTTAAAGCAATACTTCAGTGTAGCTAAAATGTGACGGTAGCATCGCGCTTACACTGAGGATTTGAGTGTGTGACGATCGGGTGCAGATGGATGGTTTGTTTTTAACAGCGGATTCGGTGAAGTTATCCGCGCATCTCTAGTATGACCATCTGTACTCTTGTTCTTATTTCAAGTTGCCTTCCTGTCCAATATTTTTGCTTCTTACAAAGCCTCACAGCCTTCAGAAGACAGTAAAGGCTTGTCATGCCTGAACTGAAGCTGAAACTTTAAAGTTAAGCTTTAAACATACATGCAATGTTTAGGCATTATTTCTATTTATATTAATATTATTTTGGTTTATTGGTTGTAGGTTTAGTTTTAGACTGAACTTTTTAAACTAATTTGAAATAGATTTTTATAATGTGGCAATTGAATGCATTAAAATGGGTTATTTTTACTGAAAATATGTGAACATGGGTTATTATGTATGCAATTTCAGCAATAAAACTTTATTTTTCTAAAAAGAAAACAAATTAGATGTTAATTTTAAGATACCTGTCTTATTTTCTCTTATATATTTAGTATTGCTCTTTAATAAAGAAAAAAGTAATTATTATCCGATTACTCGATTAATCGATGGAATAAACGGTAGAATACTCGATTACTAAAAGAATCGATAGCTACAGCCCTAGATACAATAGTCCATAAACCAAATCATGTCCTCATAAACCATGAGTAAACACACACACACACGTTGTAAAACACACGACAAGCTGCTAAGCAAATACAGTTACAGTAACTTACATACCACATAGAGACGTCCTGCTGTAGCCGCTGATGCTCCTGTTCATTTTCAGCCTCCGCATCAGATTCTGGATCATATATTTATGGTTGAATCTGATTGATAGTCATGGTTTATTTAGGACAATGTTTTTTTTTCCACGTTTAAGGATGTCACCGCTTTCAGACGCTCTCAATGCAAGAGCTGCACACGCTCGTGGCTCTTTAGCTTCACTCACACGACACGACACGCCTCCATCCGCTCGCTTTTTTTCCGGTACAGTGTATATTTCTTTTACAAATATAATAAAACGAAAGACTTTTAGGAGATATGAAGGATGCAATACTACTCTATAGGTACTCAAGATTGACATGAGATTGACTGAAACTGACTTTTTGGAGCAACTGCTATATTTTTATATTAACATTTTTCCTGAAAAATGATTGACTTTTTTTTGTAACTGTGCCTTTGAACGATTACGCAATTGTAATCATGATTAGAAATTCAATTAAATGTACAGCCCTAGTGTGTGTGATAATGAAATGTATTTAAGATGAAATATGTGTATACAATTTCAGCTTAACACGTTTGTAAGACCACCCAGAGTATGTTTTTTTGCAAACATGTGGTCTCAGTTGTTTCTAGATTTTTTATTATATTATTTATTATACAATTTATGGCGAGAGTTATCGAAATGATGAATTATGATTTGTTCATGAAAATGTTTGTGTGCATTGAGTGTGCCATATTATCAACTTTTTGTTCTAGAAGCTGAATAATATAATGGGGAAAACATGTTTTAAATATAGTGGATTTAAAAAAAATGATAGCTTCTGGCATTTCGATGCATATTTGGTCTTTTTTTTCTTTTCTTCAGATTAATATTTTGTTGAAAAATATGGCATTGTCGTATTTTGCCTCTGCGGTGGTTGACGTCTGTTCTTAGCACCTAGTTTTTGCAATAGCAGAATTTGTTTCCATTGAGTCTCTGAATATCTGCCAGCGTGTAACATCTGTCACGTAGATGTTTTTTATGCGAGCGCTCGCATCTGTTGTCGATCTTGAGCTGTGACCTGATCCTGAATAATATCGATTAAAATGAATGTAATGCATTGAAGATGTATATCTTTAGAAACATGTTTTCCTCTGGGTTCTTAGTAGTATTTGAGAACAATAGGGTGGTGATTGTTTAGCATGATGAGGGTCTTTCTCTATTTGTGTCAATGATGTAAGGCTCCAGGGATTGAGAGACTGGATGGTGTCAAGCAATTAAATAGCACCTTCTGAACGCCTGCATCTTTGTCTTGGATGGGTGTGACCTTATTTGGAAAAAGATAATGTTTTTCTTGTTTTGGGTTTGTATTAAGAGTTGTATTTGTCTGATCATAGTCAAACTGATAAAATTGCAAGGCTGAGCTTCTGTCTTGCCTCTGTCATGCTCTTAAATGTCACTGAAATGTTAGATGGCTCTTTCAATCTGCCTATTATACCTAATTGTATGCGTAATTTGATTTCAAGGATAATGGGGTTGAAGCCCACTAGAGGCATTGCAACTGCACAACAGTCCTTGTAATAAATCAATTGATCTTGTAGAGAATAAAAGCACCTCTTCCTCGGTCTGGAGCTCTATTAGTGCTCCATTATGATTTAGAAAGCTGATTTCATGTGTAATTTTGCAAATGGCACTGCCCTTGAATGTGTATTATAATTATAGAGAAGCTTTAAGATGTGCATCTTCTGATAATCATGTTGTGGTTGTGGTCAGCATCTTAACATTATTTTCATTATTTGGGATGAAGCAGATGACTCAAATTTATTTTATTTTATGGCCTTATTAGAATCGCGTCAAACATTTCTCCCTCGCTTTTTAAAGCAAAATTGCATCCTCGACATCAAATAAGAGCACAGAAAGAGTAAAAGCTTTTAAGTGGGAGGCTTCTGTGACTGCAAGAAAAAAATCAATATGGGTAATGCTTTCTGTGCTGCTCATTTTGCAAGTGGAGCAGCTGAGTGTAAAGGCAGGATGGAGATAGGGAACAAGGAAGTGTGTGTTTGTGTATTGAGCTTCTATATTGCTGATCTGAGTCCTGTACTTCCTATTGTTAAAGCGTTGTTATCATCAGTCCCTCAGCAATAAAGGCAGAGTGTGCTGGTTACAAGCTGATTGCTTGTTTCTGCTGATAAGCAAGAAGTTTTGGTGTGTGCCGTCTCATTGAACACGATCACAGGACGATTTCAGGAATTCAATCTCTGGATTTATTTTTACCATTAATGATTACCATTGGCACAGAGCAGTTTAAAATAGGGATGCATGATATATATTGGCCACCATATTGGTATGGGCCGATATATGCTAATTTGTACTGTTATCATAATTGCCCTATAAGAAAATGTGGATAAATAGTGAATTATTTCCTTCAGCTAGACACAGGTGCGCACTCTTCGCCATGATTCTTCGCGCAGAGCAAGTCTGCCATATAGGCTACATAAAATTATAATGAGAACATCATTGTAATGTGAGTGAAACTGCATCAAATGTCAGTTTAGTTGGAAATCGGTACGTAAGTGCATATAATATAAACAACGTGAACATATCGAAAGTTGTGTGTGTGTGCTTGTGACTCTCTTTAGCTCCGCCCACTGCACGCCTGTGGTGTGATTATGTGGTGCTTTGCATAATTTACATTTCACCCGGTATATTCTCCATCTGTTAATGTTTGAAAGTCATGCAAATATGTCCATTTTGCTGTTAGGAGATATTCTGCAAGTGAATCTCTGATAAAAAAAAATTGCATGCACACCAAACAGACTGAATGCAAACAGATATGAGTGCAATAATTCTGATTAAAATACACATTGCTAAAATAATTTTTGGGACAATAAATGTGCCATATGTGGAATTTTAAACCTACAAGTGTATTTTTATGAAAGTGACCAATTTAATGGGGGTAATTAAATATAAGCTAATATAATTAGCTAGTCTGTGCTTTTGTTTTTATTTTCCTTTTTAGTTTAGTGAATCATTATTTTAGTTTTTAGATTCTAATGTTACAATGTAAGAATGTGATGTGATTTTTAACCCCCCTTTTGAACACAATATATTGCATAGCCTACATTACATTCACAATATTTGTTTTCATGAACTTCAAAATCAACATTGTTTGTAAGACATCATTGGGCGTGTGCGTGTGTGCGTGTGCACGTGTGCGTGTGCGTGTGCGTGCCTGTGAGCGATAGTCACATCGCCGGAACATGCGATTGTGAAGGCTAGTAGCCCAGGGTGGGAAATTAGCACCAGCCAATGGCGGGTATTTTTTCTAAGTGGCGGATGACTTTGCCTTGTATACCAGCCACAGTGGCGGGTGGGTTGAAAAACATATTTTTATTGGTTACTACTTAAAACATTCCTTGTAACGGATTAGACAGCTTTTGTCGAAGAATGCTTTTGCTAGTAACAATAATGCACTTTCATTGAGTAACTCATTTCATTGGTTTTCAGTGCTGAGCCAAGGTAACGGACAGACGAAGAAAAAAAAAAAGGTTACAAAAATGTGGAGACATATCCCCGGGGTTTAAAGGCTAGCCGTGGAGACAGCAGTGTAGCGGACCCCATCCGGGTGATGGCCAGACTTTACTGGTGTTTCAGGAGTTTATTGAAACCGTTTATCTCCAAAAATCACCGTAAGAGCTGAACAAAAAGCAAAGAAGTGCGCATTAATACCTCGTACCCAAACTCAATCTCCATAGCAGTATCAATACATAACACAGCGAAATACACAAAAATACTAATTACAAATTACACACACGCCTTAAGCCTTTTCAGGGGGTGCTAAACAAACTGTAAACTTTAAATCTGCTTAAATCCACTGAATGATGAACCGATGAACGCGAGCTCTCACGAGCGCTCAGTCTATTTCCATATCGCTCCGTAGACTGCAACACCCGTCAAAATAAAAGTCCCTACTTATTAAGACAGATAAAAACCTATTTAACCTACCTTGAACCTATTTAAACATACAGAAATTTCAAAAATGCACACAAAGACAAATTATAAAATACTTCACAATGAAGTATGTTACAAGCAACTTACTCTTGCTGCTCACTGTTCTTAATCAACATATGAAATTAAAACAATAATAATATAGGCTAATATTTAAGCATAGCTTAACCAAGTCTCATATCAAGTGCACTGCCATACAGCCAGTGTTGGGCAGTAGCGAGATACAAGTTGCGACACTACTATAGCTTAACAACATGTTTCAATAGCTCTGTTACTTTTAAAACAGGGTAGGCTCACCAGTAAAACCATGTTCGCTCAAATCCTGCTCAGACATTAAAAGTATCTGTTCTGTACTGTAAACTACTGTACCTGTTGTAGCCATTAAACAATGTATTTTGTTTCATATTTATGTTTAGATATTATAATGCTATTTTTAAATTTAGGCCATATTGATTATTAAAAGTGCAAAGCGCAACATGTCAAAGACAGAGTGGGTCAGAAATTATTTGACCACTTAATTAAGCTTTTTTTGTAGAAAGCTTTTTTTAAAGTGATTTTTGTTTTGTACAAATTGTGTCTTAATTTTAATTGATGTTTCATCAACCAATTGCTTGGTTTTAATAAATAAGAAACAAATAGACTATAGCAGACAATAATCTGTGACATGAGGGCACGGGAGCGAGCACTTGTGTTGCACATGAACGAACTGGAGCGTATAGGCTACTTCTGCACAGACATGAGAGATATGTGTACAGAAAGCTTGAAAAGTCCTCTTTACGAAATGATTCGAAATGGAAAGAAAGCAAAGCGCACTGTTCACGTGAGCAACTCATGACTGGCGTTTCTGTTCCAAATAGAAAATACCAAGAGATATTCCATATATTGCCATTTAACCAAAAAATACAGCAATATGATTTTTTTGACCATATCGCCCAGCCCTCGGATACACATTCTGGCTTTTCCTAAACTTTGTTCAATGCGAGTCAATATGCTCTAAATGACCTGTCATTTATGCCGTCATCTTACGAGTGTTGATAGAGTGTGAGTGCAGTAGAGACCTGAACAGCATGTTTAAACTAAACTCATTTAAAGTGCCCTAGTTTAGTTTTGGAGATCTCCTACAACAGGATTACATGCATCAAAGGTCAAAAAACACTTTAATTTTCTCATAATATATATTGCACATCCACCTTTTTCAACTAGTCAGCTGAATCAGTCTCTCTAAATCCCTCCTTTCCGTGAGCCTACTCTGCTCTGATTGGCCAGATGGCCTAGACTGTTCTGATTGGTCTACCGCTTAGGCTTGGAACACAACAAGCCGACGGTCGGCCATCTGGCAGTTTTCGTGTGTCGGCCAACTAAGTTTTCTCAGTGTGTTTCACACCGTCGGCTGACGTTGGTCCTCGTCGGCTAGTTTTCAGCCGTTTCGACATGTTGAATCGGCGTCGGCGCTTGTCGTTCATTCGGGCCATTTGATTATTCTGATTGGCTGTTCAGCTAGCGAACCAGTGCACGAGAAAAAAACAAACAAAAAAAACAGAAGTAACCGTCTGTGGTGAGCGAGATTCTGAGCTGCTTTGTGTGTGTGTGTGTGTGTGTGTGTGTTAGGGCTGAACGATATTTCGTTTAACATCGACATCACTAAGCAGCCTGTGAGTTTATAGTCACATCACGGAATACGCGCATTGTGAAGGCTAAGAGCCCAGGTGGGAAATTAGCACCAGTCAATGGCGGTATTTTTCTTACAAGTGATGATGTTCCTTGCTTTACAGCGCATGTCGGAAATGAAACTCTCATTACAATAACCGAACTTCAGAAAAACCATAATGGGGTGCTTTAAGCCTTGCTAATTAAAACATTGGACAGTCGGGCATACTGTAAGAAGATACATATTGATGTATTCTTGTGTCGGCTTAAGATTTATAAATAAAGATACATTACAAATCTGGTGAAATGGCACATGCTGCATTCCCAGATGAGCGTTATAAGCATCCCAAACATATGCAGAAACTAAAACTAAAGATTAAATCAATGATAAAGCGCATCAGACTTTATGCATTCCCAAATGCACGTCATTTGAAACCCAAACAAACACATGCAGAGACTGAGTTCGTGTGGAGCGGCATTTACTGTGAACAGGGAAACTCGTAACCTGCATGCATGTAAATAAGCTTCACATTTCACTCTGAAACCTGCAGCGTATATATTTATTTTACTGAATCTGTGCATTTGTGTTAAGCATCATGGAGCAATTGCAGTTGAGGGTTTTTTTTTTAATTGAGTAGGCTACTTGAATTTAATCGAGGAATCGTGAAAGCCCTAATTGAACCCCTAACATTACTGTTTACATTTATCTGATACTGCAAAAAATTAGATTTCTGTTCCTGGTGGAAGACAATGGCATGCCAATTAAAGCTTGTGCTATTAATGTCAGGGCTTGTTTGATTGCTTCTGCTTCCGTTGTATGTTCCTGTATGCAAACAGGGCTTGAACAATATGGGGCAGCACTGTTGTACTGACACTGATGGTGAAGTGAGAAGAGATGACCTACTTTATTCACTGTTTGGAGAGGTTCGGCTGTTGCTCGCCCATCTTAATTGCACCTTTCACTAATAAGGACTTCTGATCCATCATTCTCATTTTACATAAGGCATGGTGTGGTTTTGACAGGACAAACAGTGTACTAGTCTGGGAGTGGGAAGTGCTTTGAATAGTAACATTTTGTCCTGAAGAGCCAATGGGCTGATGTTAGGCAGCTGAAGAGGTCAAGGGAAGGGATGTGGCTACAGGAAGTGCCTCTCAGAGGTCTTATATCCTCTCTGTCCTGGTTACATTTGCAACTTTTTCAACAGCAGTGATGTGCTCCCGCTCGCTCTCGCCATGGGAGCTCCCTGGGTGGGGCAGCGGGAGGCTGTTGCTTACAGATCCAACACAATGAGTCTGTTGTAGTTCACCATAACACATGGAAGATGGGTACATCCTAACAGTTATCTGCAAGACCACAGATGTGCACGTACGTGTGTGTTGTTTTTATAACTGAATAGGTGGTAGCTTTTTTTTGTGTGCACGGTTTAATTTTTGGACTATTTTATGATGGCTATAATTATCATTGCATGCACTAATGTAGTGGTCACTTGTTACAAAAACTCATTATTAGTAGATCTTACAATCTCCAGCTGATTAGCTGTTTCAGACCTACAAATGTTTTAATTGCTGAATGTTCTTCAAGGATCCCAATCTGAATTTACATGACTTTTCCATTCGTTTGTGGTGTGCTGGATAACAAAAATAATTGACATTATTTTTTCAGGTTTAGAAACTACACTTTTTAAAATATATCCAGGTTTTCCAAGATACAAACAGCTTATTTTAAAGTGTGTTTTATCTTATTGTAAATTTAAGTTTGCTGTTGACACCACTTCCTTTTTCACAATTTTATTCTCCTTTTCCCCCTTAATTAATTTTAAATGAGAAAATATAGGGTTATTTAAGATGCATGCATAATTTATCATTTTTGTTGTTTAAGCTATTTTCAGAAGATCCATACTCCAAGTCTCTCCTGTCAGATATTTGTCATCATTATAAATCGCCTATATACTTTTTATTTCCAAACTGATGTCAGTTTATCTTTTTGTTGCAGGTACCCCTTCTCGAAGTGTCTCGACTTCTCGAACCTCTGGCCACGACCACTATCTGGCATGGATTAGTCTCTAATATCTACTAGCTGTCTCATTGGTGTTTTCAGCTTTAATTTCTCAATTGCCCTTTTCACAAATTTTCGGAGTGGTTGTGACCCAGTTCCACCCCCTGCTTCACTGCAGGCCTTCCTGAGCCCTGAGCACCAGCAGCTGCGTCCTGCCTCAACTTCCTGTCCTTGGTCCTGCAAGGCTAAGCTTGTCCACTCCCCGCCCCCCACATACACAATCACACACATAATCATCTTCCTGGCACACTGCTGGTCGAAAGTGCTTCAGATCCCACTTCCTGGTGCAGCCCAGCACTATGACCTCCATGTCCAGTCTGTTCTCCTTCACCAGCCCGGCGGTGAAGCGGTTGCTGGGATGGAAGCAGGGTGACGAGGAGGAAAAATGGGCAGAAAAGGCTGTGGATGCCCTGGTGAAGAAACTGAAGAAGAAAAAGGGCGCCATGGAGGACTTGGAGAAGGCCCTCAGCAGTCCCGGGCAACCAAGCAAATGTGTGACCATCCCCCGGTCACTCGACGGGCGGCTACAGGTGTCCCACAGGAAAGGACTCCCTCACGTCATCTATTGCCGCGTGTGGCGCTGGCCTGACCTACAGTCCCATCACGAGCTCAAACCCCTCGAGGTGTGCGAATATCCGTTCGGTTCCAAACAGAAAGAAGTGTGTATCAACCCATATCACTACAAAAGAGTTGAAAGTCCAGGTAAGTCATGACTGGTGTGTTCATATTACTCATGACATAAGTCCCAAATGTTTTGTGATATTAAGAATATTTTTGACAATTTTATGGAAGGGATTAGGGATGGGCATGATTAATCGACGATCGATAATTGATCGTTAAGAATTTCGTCGATCACGTTAATTTGTTATCGATTAATCTAATAAATTTTTTAATTTTATCTAATGCAGGTTGCGTTGCGTAGTGTGAGTCAGCAATTAAATAAATTTCACTGTGTGGCAGCAATTACACTCAATGCGAGGCTGGCATCGAAGTAGAGGTCTGCATTCCCGCGGCTGTCCCGCGGGAACCGACCAGATATTTTGCGCCGCGGGATTACATTTCCAACTACAACACGGTAGCGGTCGTTAACTCTGGTGTAATTTGAGTGGGAGCGGTCGGTCATTCAATATCACGTTCCAGACGTCCTTTCAGAACAGCATATCTTTGCTTTACTTAATCTTATTGACCACCCAATATACAGCCTGCACTGTATATAAAATACGCAATAAATATAATGTAAATATACGGCCCTCAGAAAGAACAGGCAGGTTGTCGATGACTGACAGCAGAATATGGCAGAGCAAAGTGTGGATGCAGTGTCCTCGAAGGACTGGAAAATGCTCAGTTTACAGCTAAGAAAACCCACGCAAGTCTGGTGTATGGGAGTCTTTTTCATATGTCATAGATGCAGATGGAAAAAAATACCCTTTGGCCTACATATTTGCGCAAAACTTATATTTATAAATAGGCCTATTTAACTTATACATTTAGCGATATTTTCTAAATGTCGATAAAAAACTATTACGAAATAATTGCATTTCCATTAACCGATCACGTAGCGTTTTTTTAATGTCATTCAAAAAATGATGCCACATAAGTTAGTAGGTTTATGTGTATCCCAGCCACCGCAATAGCCATTATTTAATGGAAGGAGACATAGGCCTGTTATTCAAGCATTTATTAAAATTAAAAGAGGGAAATGTTTGAATTTGTATGGTGGTAACTTTTAATTTTTTGTTTTTTTTTTGGTTTTTTTAAATCATTTCGTTATTTTGGCTTGAAATTTCGTTTGTTGAAAATATAAACTGAATTTAGAAATGCTTTTTAAATGAAAAACTTTGCGTTTAATAAACAAAATACATTTTTGAAATGAAGACGGCGTTTGGACTGAGAGCAGCGCATGCAAAATAACCCGTTTCCTTAATCCACGGCCCTTGTTATTGAGAGTCTAGGCCTACACAAATAAAAGTAGACAGTTTATAGTTTTTAATTATGTATTGCTCTTATCTGTATGGCTAAAAATGACGGAGCGTTCTGAGTTGTTTCCTCTGTCATTAAGGAAAAACCATCAGAACGCGTCGCACCTCCGCTTTCATCAGACAGAGGGGTATAGAAAACGTAGCCTATAAGGAATTGCACATCTACAGACTGGTAAAAAGTGAACAGAATAAGTTTTCCCAGGCTGGCCAAGTTAGCGTGGAGGTCTGTGCATCCCGGTAACGTCAGTCCCCTCAGAGCGGGTGTTTTCGGCGGCTGGACTGACTGTCACCAGGTTGCGGCCGGTCACATCTGACCCCAGATCATGTCAACATGCTTATATTTAGCACAAAACATGCATGATGGTGGCAGTTTTTCTTACCACAGCGGTGGTCTAGGTTTGTGCAGGTGAACATGACATCCACTCCGGCGGTGATAGAGCGCCAGCTGTGTAGCACCGGCGGTGGTCAGCCCAAAAATTTTTTTGAATTTGAATGCTGCTTTACGTGAATATTATGACAGGAGTGAAGCACAATGCTTTATTTACAAAATAAATAATAGGTTCGCAATTAAATGTTACCTCGCAGCCATGGAAACATAACATTAACATAGGCTATGAAAATATATGAGCGTAGTTTAACTGTCTGCCACAAGTTGATCTTGTAATAAAGGTCTCATCAAGGAAAAACACGCTGTATTTTTGTATTCATTTCATTTTTGAATTATAAAAGTTAAATAATTAATTTTATTATAAAAAATATTAATGATTAATCGATAGTCGATCGTTAATTCTCCCGACGATCGACTAAGAAAATTTAATCAAATGCCCATCCCTAGAAGGGATACAAACTACAGTTCAAAAGTTTGTGGTCAGTAAGATTTTTAAACATGTTTTTGAAAAAAGTATCTTATGCTCACCAAGGCTGCATTTATTTGGTTAATGATTTTGGTTTGAAATATAATTACAATTTAAAATAACTGCTTTTGACTGTAGTATATTTTAAAAGAAATGTTATTTATTTCATTTTTTATTATTAATGTTATTTTATGATTCCAAAGCTGAATTTTGTCACATGATCCTTCAGAAATTATTCTAACATGCTGATTTGATGCTCGATCTATCTAATGCATATAGTGTTGTCAAAAGTACCGACAGCGATACCAAATCGGTACTGAAATTTAAAAAATATGACGCTTTGAGCGCTGTTGAGCAGAATTGTAAACTCCTCTGACTGGCAATTGCGCTCACATGCTCATCAAACACATCTGTGATTGGCTACAGTGATCAGCACTTCACAAACATGTTATAAATATACATCAATGATGCTTTTCACAGAGCGCTTGCACTGATACACACGGAGCTTTTGAATGCAGGCGTCTTATCAGCCTACTGGTCCGCTGGTTGACTCCTGCTTGTGCTTTCAATCATTCCTGCTCCGCTTTCAAAACATTTTCAAACACTTCCGTGTGCTTTCAAGCACTGCCGTGTGTTGATCATTGTAGCCAATCACAGGCACATTCGATGAGCACAATGGCCAGTCAGAGGTGTTTACGATTCCAGCTCAACAGCGCTCAAAGCGTCACATTTTTTAAATTTCAGTACCACTTTGGTATCGCGGTTGGTACTTTTGACAACACTAAATGCACTTTTGACGATCTGTTAAATGATTTGGAGACTCAGACATTGGGTTGTAGATGTTTTGACTAGTTATGTATTGATATCTTTTTTTCTTGTATTTGAAATTTGATTTTAACTCGTTTCTATGCATGGATGGATGGATGGATGTTATCTGTTAAACCCATGTGAGTTGCTGTCAGTCTTGGCCAGGACACTCTTGTAAAAGAGATTCTTAATGGGATAGTTCACCCAAAAATAAAATCATCATTTACTCACCCTCAAGGTGTTCCAGACCTGTATGAGTTTCTTTGTTCAAAAGAAGATATTTTGAAGAATGTTCGTAACCAAGCAGATAGAGCAACCATTGACTAACATCATACATGTTTGGGTGAACTATCCCTTTAATCTCAATGTGCTTCTTTTCCTAGTAAAATAAAGGTTATAATAATGTAATGCATCTTTGAAAATAAAACATTAAATTTAGTAACCCTAAACTTTTGAATAGTGTATTTTTCAACCAATTGCTATTTAGTCTTCGCAATTTAATGTTTTGACGAACCATGTTAAAACTCATTTCACCAATCACATGTCCTTAAATCCTCATCAATTGATTAAATTGTCTGTCAACTCATTGTTTTTTTCTGAGAGGCGACCATTCATTACAGCAAACAAACAAAAGAACAACGATTGGTCAATGTATATGTACCCTGTGAGGATATGTGGCCTGCATATCCAGTGGTATAGACCGTGTTGACTATCAGATATCCTTTTCCTCCAGAGGCCCTCTGATCTCTGTAACCTCTGTTGCCCTCTGCTTGGATTGAGATGTGCACTGTATTGAGCTTTTCAAGGGCAGATATCACATGTCACTCAGGAGAGAAGACACATTTCTGTTGAAACTGGAAAACTGATCTGTTGTGCCTTAGCTATTACCTTGGAGCCTGAGCCAGCCAATTGGCACACAGATGTCAAGGATGCGGGATGATTCTTTTTTTTTTGTCATAAATATTTAAAATGGAATGTCAGAATGATCTGTTAGGATGTTTAAAATGTTATCATCTTTTCACAGTGCTTCCTCCAGTTTTGGTGCCACGACACAGCGAGTTCAACCCTCAGCACAGTCTTCTGGTGCAGTTCCGCAACCTGAGTCACAATGAGCCTCACATGCCTCTCAACGCCACCTTCCCAGAGTCTTTCCAGCAACACAGCGGAGGGAGCTCCTTTCCCATCTCTCCAAACTCGCCCTACCCTCCGTCTCCCGCCAGCAGTGGCACCTACCCCAACTCTCCTGCAAGCTCTGGGCCATCCAGCCCCTTCCAGCTCCCAGGTACACACAACACCAGTCAAGATATTAATAGACCTTTCGGGATGTTTTTGCCAGTGGCAAACTGATGTTTTTATTTCTTTGTTGCTGCAATCGCAAATGGATGTGTGATGCTGAATGATAAACCTGTGATATGACGGTGAGTTGTGCAGTGTCAATTGCTGTCAGTAAACAATGGAAATGCCAGCTAAGCAGCACACCAAAGCCCAGGGACTTCAGTCCTGCTGGTGGGTGCCCATCACTTGGCACTGGCCGCACTTCCTCTGTTCTGCATCAGAGTGATTTGCTGATGCCTGCATCCGTAGGCTGGGTGCACTCAGGCAGAAGAAAACAATGTTTTATAGCACTGGGTTAGAACTAAAGCTGGTTTTATTCATAGAAATCTGATCTGCTTTAATGATTAAATAATGGAAGTACTTGAAGCTTTGATGCATATATGGCATGTTCATTGTGAATATAACTTATACAATATAAGGTCCTTTTTGTGTCAACAACAGTCTTTAGTGGGCTTATCACTAGCGCGGTTCCAACAGCATCAACATTTTAACATTTAAATGTCACTGTTCAAAAATGTGGCATCCGTTTTGAAAAGTTAATACTTTCATTTAGCAAGGATGAATTCAATTAATCAGTAAAGTGACATTAAAGACATTTATTACAGAAGATTTTTATTTCAAAATAAATGCGTTGTTTTCAACTTTATATTTATCAGAAAAATCCTGAAAAAAAATGTATCACGGTTTCTACATAAAAACATTAAACAGCACAACTGTTTTCAACATTAAAGGGATAGTTCACCCAAAAATGAAAATGTGATGTTTATCTGCTTACCTCCAAGATGTAGGTGTGATTGTTTCTTCAGTAGAACACAAATTAAGATTTTTAACTTTTTAACTCAGACTTGCAGTCTGTCAGTCGTATAATGCATGTCAATGATAACAGATGAGAGTATGAGAAGTATGAGTAAAAAAAAACAAGCACATACAAATCCATATTAAACTCTGCGACTCGTGACAACACATTGATGTCTTAAGAATTAAACGATTGGTTTTTGAGAGAAACTAAACAGTATTTATATCATTTAATATACTACTATGTCCAACAAGTGAGATCAATGTACATATGGTGTAGAGATTAGGGGTGTCGAAATTAATAGTTTCTTCGGTGCGTCGCGATGCGGACGATTCGGTATCGGTTCAGTAATAGACCTGGTCTATTTGAGTATGGAAAAGTATGGAATTTGAAATGAAAATTGTGTAGGAACCATGAGATCATAACAAGTTATAATGTACTGATTATTTTCTGACGTCATTTGTCATGCACGTGTATTGTCGAGGTAGCATACGGTGGCAGAGGGAGCCGAGACGCGAGTGAGAGTAATTAAAAATGTTCCAACTACTTTAAAAGTCGACATCTGGGCACATTTCAGCTTGTATGAACAACCTGCAAGACCTGGAAAACATACATGTGTAAATCAAAGCTATCTGATTTATCAAAACGATTTCATTTACACTTGGGCACTTAAATGAATCACCGCAATACGGATATAAATCTGTTCAATTCCCGCACTATGCAGATTTAATGGAGTTAACATCACTGAAAACAACAGATATGAGCTGCATTTCAAAATCAAAGACCGCAATATGAGCGAGCGCAGCCACAGCACTGGTAAGATCATTCAGTTTCTTTACTTTTAATGAGGATGATTGCGTGTTGAGCACCTACAACTTTACTTTCGGTTTAATTTGCATTGCCTTAATGAAGAGATACTCGTCTGTGGCGATGCTTGCTGTGATAGCGCTGTCATATCTGGCTATAACATCATATAGCCTATAACACGCTCTCATACGTTTATTTATTTATTTTTACATATGTGGTTTCAACAACCATATGCATTTAGACTTTAGTTTTGACTGTAAGTCGGCCCAAACCACCTCTTAAGGTGCGTTCACACCGGAGGCAAGTGATTATGTTAAGTCAATGCAAAGACACGAATAGACATTCTGCGGTGCGATTCGCGCATTAAAGTGGCTTTTAGTATTTCCTTATGTGTATTTGTTCTAAATTCTCCTGTTGTCTTCTGTGCCTAGACTTGAGTTTTGTTTGATGTTTGATACATTTAA
Organism: Gobiocypris rarus; assembly: GCA_023029165.1. Lineage (NCBI taxonomy): Eukaryota > Metazoa > Chordata > Actinopteri > Cypriniformes > Gobionidae > Gobiocypris > Gobiocypris rarus. The sequence continues at coordinate 35,850,992 of CM040932.1, forward strand.
GAAGCTAGTTTTCTTTGAGCAGGTAAATTTAAAGGTTCAGTTCATATATCTGACTGCTTGTGTTTATTGACAAAATTGTATACATGAGGATGCGGTGCATCGTGATATCAAATTGAACCGAATTGATGACATGATAATCGTAACCGAACCGTGAAACCAGTGTAGGTTCACACCTAGTAGAGAAATGAGCGAGAGATCACTTGCGATTAACTACGCCATATCGTGTACATTGTACATTGACTGACTTCACTCACCGGAAGTGATCGCACGCTGAAGGCTGAAACAAACACACCTACATCTTGGGTGCCCTGGGTGTAAGTGAGTGATAATGGTGATTTCATTCAGATTGATCAGTTTTTCTACAGCAAAACTTCAAAGAAAAAACAGCATAATGTTATTTTACTTGTTCATCTAAAAAAACGATATGGCTGATCCACCAGACCAGCTATATGACAGCGCTCTTTTCCTTAGGCTTCATTAAAGTTGTCTGGAAAGTAGTAACATTTAACTTAATTAAAATTCTCCATCCATTAGATCATGTCTTCCACTGATTTCTTTAGAGCCTGAGGTGTTTTTAACTACTTTATTTTATTAGTTATTAACAGTTTCTGGAAGAGATTATTTGCTGTTCTTTGGGACATCCAGTGGTTGCGTTCATAGATGGTAAAACAAATACTGCTAAAGCAATATGTATGTCCAAAAGCCGTATTCCGAATATAAGACAATGTTTGTTTGTTTGTTTGTTTTTCTTAGAAACTAGTAAGAAAAAATACTTTTTGTGTTTGTCTTATATTCAGGGTCTAGACTCTTACGTGTCTGTAATACACCTGCAACAATAGGTGACTCCAAATGCTTGTAAAACGAGTGTGCCAAGGAAAACGGTGTCAGAGTGTGATGTTAGAAGATTGTGAGGTCTTAAAAATGCAAACAGTCAAAGAAAAGCTTACCAAACAGTCAAAGTTTAAAGCCCTGTTCTGATGGGATTAGTTTAACATGGAGAGGTGGGGTGAAGTAATTAGCAAAGCTTGTCAGTCGTCCATCCGAATGTGCCATCTCCCTAATCATTACGGACAGTAATGTCAGTAAAGATTACAACGACTTACCTTCTGTAAAAAGGTCTGGAAAAATTGCCTCAGGTAATACTAATTCTGTGCAAATAGACCAGCTGTAAATATGTACGTTAATATTGTCATTTCCTGTTTAAAAGTAATTTTCTGTGGTTTTTCAAGTATGGAGGTGCTTGAAAAGCATTCTAGGCGGTGGCTGTGACAAACCTCAAGTGTTTTCTGCTTACCATTCCGATCAAAAGAAGGTCAAAAACTTTTTAGCTTTAGGGAAGTGCCTATTACCAACAGAATCCAATCAGAAATTGAATTAACAAATTGTTCGACTGGACCTAACTGTTATATGAAGGTTATATATAGATTACATGCGTTTGCACGTGATATCAGGGAACAATTTAATATGCACATGACGACAGGAGGAGACAGTGGTGCGTAATTCGAGTTACCCCTCCCACTTCTGCTAGTTTTACTGAGATTTCTTATCCTGTGCGAATTGGCCTTTAATATTACAGACGTCCTATGGTAAAATTACATTAATCCATCTACCCTTGTAAAACGAATCCCGTCTGAATAGTGCTTAAGAGCCGCATGACTGTCATGTTTGTGCCTCGCTGACGGGACCAAACTTCCGCCGCACATTATTTAAAAATAGAAATATTTTCACCTCTACTGTTAATTACATTTTGGTAGGCTACATGGTTTTCACTATGAGATGGATAGCCTAATTGTTATATAATTCAGATGGGCTACAGGTTATTTTTGTGGTATGCCAAAAAGTGTTTATTTTTACAGTGGTCGTTGGTATATTTTAGCAGTATTTATTTACCATACTTTCAATTAAAAAATTATGAAAAATTATATTAATATGAAAATATGCAGTTTGAACATTTTCAAATAAAACAAAAAAAGGGGTGAGGGGTGTCTTACAATAGGGGTGTGAGGGGTGTCTTACAATAAATAACGGTAATAAACAACCATGCCATATGTTCACACTTGCCCAGATGATACTTTCAACAAAAAGGTCCACTTTAAATGGGTTTTTTTTCCGTTTCTGTGATTGTTTCCACATCTTGAATATCTGTATGATTTGTACTGTGGTGGGCATTTGATGTAAGGGATTTGCGAAATCTGACACTAAAAGGTTTCCATAAGATGCGAAGCAGCTTCCTGTAAAGAATAATCAGAATTGAGGCTCTAGGGGTTTGCAGTGGAAGCCCATTTGTTTGCAGCTGGCTTCATCATCTGACCACTCTCTCCCTCTCTGGTGTCTCTTTACCAGCTGATACCCCTCCTCCTGCCTACATGCCTCCAGATGAACAGATGGGACAGGACGGGTCTCAGTCCATGGAGACTGGCAGCAGCATGGTTCCTCAGAACATGCCCAGAGGGGGTAAGAAACTATTAACGTCCTAATCGAAAGTGGCCCAGGTGTGATATATAAAGAACTCCCACAAAAAGTATCATGTAGCTTATTCATTTCAAAAGTATTCTTGTCATGGCTTGTTTTGTAAAGAAAATATTGCCCTATATAGCCAAAGGTCTTGCAGAAGCAGACTTTTGACTAATTTGTTACACTTTCACTACACTACTCATTCAGGCCAAAAACCACCCAGTTGGATACCCAGTTATTGTGGCCAGCCCAAGGCACACCTGTGCAATAATCATGCTGTCTAATCAGCATATGCCACACCTGTGATGTAGATGGATTATCTCTGCAAAGGAGAAGTGCTCACTAACACACATTTAGACAGATTTGTGACCAATATTTGACTGAAATAGGCTTTTTGTGTACATAGAAAAAGTCCTAGATCTTTGAGTTCAGCTCATGAAAAATGGGGGCAAAAGCAAGTGTTGTGTTTATAATTTTGTTCAGTGTACATTGAAGATTAAAATTTACTGTCCAAACAATGGAATTAATTTCTAGATTTGTAAACAAACATTTACATTTCACCTAAAGCAGTTTTTTTTATAAAAAAAAAACATTTTTATAATGTACTTGTCTCCTAATACGATTCGTTTTTCTTTTTTAATATGAACATATGGCCCTTTATTATGCTATTTTTAAAGGTTCCTTATGTAGTATTGGAGGCCTCCTACAATAAGTTAACATGCATGCACGGTCAAAAACACTTACATTTTCTCATATTATACATTGTAGCATCACCTCTTTTCTCGCACTGTGCACAATGTGAAATTGTCAAAGAAAAGTGCGGGAAGAGGGATTAAAAACCAACACGCTTGAAACAGGAGGAAAACACTACAATTGACAGGGAACTTGACGAGCATTTGTGCAAAAATGTGTGCTTTGTTTCTTCTGAACTATGTTTCAGTGGTTGATCCACTACTTTTCTTCTGTTGAGGAGTATAAAAAATTGTACCTGTGAATGTCGAACTCAGCCATCTGCGCCCGTCCGTGGTTGAGTATACTTTGAAAGCTGTGCTGACAAGACTGCGTGTGGCATTTAGGATTTATAGGTACATGTAACTTTTGGAGCTTTTTAGCGGTTAATAAACAAAACTGTACACCTTTCAGAAAAACATTGTAGCCGGAGGCTCCTCTGTGCTTTATGTATATGGCGAATCATGCTGGTACTGGGCTACTCTGCAGCAGTTATCATCCCGCCCACGCTGAAAGAGTATATTACGCCTATTCTCTAATTTTATAGGCGTTTTTGGAAGATGGAATCATGATGTACTCGCTCACATACATTTTTAACAAAAAAGTTAAATACTTTGCCTTTTTAAGAATGCAAATTGGTTCATCAAAATAATGAGAATCAATTAAAACCCAGCCCTAAAAATTACTAGTAAAATTACCAACAACAGTTCACTCTTTGTACATAACATCTGGGGGCATTTAGCAAGTCAAATGACTACTTTTTTTCTCAGAAGCACTCTTTGTAGCAACCTGGCACTTTGGAAACAAAACTTTGTTTTGTGGCAGACCAAAATAAAACCCATGCATTGCAATTGTGTAAAGCCAGACAGTCCGATTGTAGGTCACAAAATTGAGAAAGCTCCATGCATGTTCCACAAAAATGACAATTCACACCAACAACTTCTGTAGTTAAAACATTGTCATCATGACTTAGGCAACTTGAATTTCTAACAGTTTGCTGCTTGTAATCGTTAAATCCCTTTGGCATGGAATCCCCCTCTAATCTCTCCAGTGTGTTTATCTAGCTGATGTGTTGAAGTGTCGGAGCGAGTTGAAACAATGGATGGCTTAAGCTCAAGGTCTTGTTTTATTTTCCTCTTTCAGATGTGCAGCCAGTGGAGTACGAGGAGCCCAGTCACTGGTGCTCTATTGTGTACTATGAGCTGAATAATCGTGTGGGAGAGGCTTACCACGCTTCTTCCACCAGCGTGCTGGTCGATGGATTCACCGACCCATCCAACAACAAGAACCGCTTCTGCCTGGGCCTGCTCTCTAACGTCAATCGCAACTCCACTATTGAAAACACCCGCCGCCACATTGGCAAAGGTATGCATGCAGTTATAATGCACAGTTATATTGTGCGCCACGCTTTATTTCACTCAGTCCTGGAAGCCCAGTAGGGCTTATGAAACCTTCCCAATTCTATAGAATTAGAATGATTATTAAAAGTGTATTGTTATCGCGCTTGCTGTGAATGGCCCTTTAAAAGCTTTCAGATGATGCATGATGGGTGACCTGGTTGAATAACAAAGACGACAATTGTGTTAATATTACAATAACAATTCCTCATCTCCACACCTAACAATTTAGATAAATGTTCTCAAACTAATGTGTTGGATTACAACGGTGAATCATTGTTGGACTGTATTATGATTCGCTATGGATCACGGGAAACCTACAAGATCTTGAAGAAATGCGCGGAAGTTTATTGAACCAAAAATGTATTCAGGTTTATTGGTTGAATTTGTTTTGAGAATTTTTCAGAAGTACTACATCTATCCTGTATTTGACCCCTCAGGTGTCCACCTGTATTATGTTGGAGGAGAAGTGTATGCAGAGTGTCTGAGTGACACCAGCATTTTCGTCCAGAGTCGGAATTGCAACTACCATCATGGCTTCCACCCCACAACTGTCTGCAAAATCCCCAGTGGCTGCAGCCTCAAGATCTTCAACAACCAAGAATTTGCTCAGCTGCTTGCACAGTCTGTCAACCATGGTTTTGAGGCCGTCTACGAGCTCACCAAGATGTGCACCATCCGCATGAGCTTTGTAAAGGTACGAGTATGACCACAGATGATTAGTCTATCATTCAGCTTGTACATTTTGGGGAGAAATGGTTTGTGCGCACCAAACGCAAATTTAATTATTTGCACAAATAGATTGTATGCAAAGACATGAATAGATGCAAATTTGCATCAGGCTATGCAAATGAAGCCTTAAATTTCAACTTGATAGGAACATTTACATGACGCGTTGTTGCGCAAGCCAATCAGTGAAGAGCTTATTGACATAATCCAGTTTGACAGCTCATCAAACTGGGCATCCGTCATCCTCCAGTAGCTTTGGAAGTGGCTGTCATATAGGCACAGTTCCACCTGGAGAAGACAGGGAAGTTGTTTGCACCTGGATGGTGCTGTGAATTCAGACACGACGCAGTTTGGCTTTCCGCCGTATTTGGGATTTATACAACAGATACAGAGCAGCAATAGTTGTTATCTCCAACATGTTTGATGACGGAAAAAATGGCAGAAAGAAATGTTGTTGATGATGTCCGTGAAAACGCTCCTCATCGTGCAATGTTTTTATTCGCGCAAGTGATGCGAAGACCAAGTTATCCTGTGCGTAAACTAGATTGAGTAACACGATGTGAATGTTCACTTAGCTTTTGGTGTGCTGCTGATGCAGGAGAAGAAAGTTTAACACTTGCTTATGATATGATTCTCACTTATGATGCGATAAATCCCGCCTCTTTTCATGCTAGTTTGTGAATCAGTCTGAATTAACAAAATGTTAATTTGAATACTAATTTAAAAGTATGTAAACAACCCGTCCACTTGGATATCACCACTTTGTCAAAATCAAAGTTGGACTGAAAATGTGATGACTGTTTTTTTTTTTAGTGAGCCATCAGCTGTGTGAATTAAAGGTACATTGTGTCTGAGCTTGATGACTGAAATTAATGTGACATTAAGTCTTACTAATGTAGTGAAGGATCCATCCTTAACTTTTTAGATGTTTCTTTAATATCGAACTTGTTTTTAATCTATTTCTTAGGGCTGGGGCGCCGAGTATCACAGACAAGACGTGACGAGCACCCCTTGCTGGATAGAAGTGCATCTCCACGGCCCCCTCCAGTGGCTAGATAAAGTCCTTACACAAATGGGTTCTCCCCTGAACCCCATCTCTTCTGTCTCATAATGATGGCCCCCTCTGGGCTGGGAGGATTTTCTTTATTTTATTTTTGAGCATTTTTCTTTTTCTTATTTTCCTTCACTTTTGAAAGAAAAGGAGGTCTTAAGGGCTGAACTGTTTACACTACCTGCAGAAGAGTTAGCGGATCCTGCAGCGGTCAGAACCAGAAGAATGAACTGGGGCTACAAGAGGAAAATTCTAGGCAGTGACACAAAACGGACTAACTACTGCTTTAGCAATTGCCTTCATGTTTGTTTGTCTGTTTGTTTTTGTTTTTTTGCATACAATTGTTTTGAAATGACGCTTGTATGAGTGATTTTCTCTAACTGTAGGTAATCTAGTAGATGAAATTGACATGCTTTCATGTATCTCTACTTCACTTTACACCAGTTAAAAATGGCAATTTCCTAGTTCTATGAGAATCTTTTTAATTGCTATGTCTAATCCCTGTTATTCGCAAGGCATTTTTCCCTTTATATGTTTACTGTTAGACTCAAAGCTCATTACGAATGTTTCCTTTTTATAGCATCTGTTGCCTTTAGGCAAATCAAAGTTACTGCTTTTAAATAAAGTTCTTTTATCTGATAAATTCTTGGCCATTTGACACGTTTTTCAATATTTTATATTATGATAATTGGAAGCTGTTACTCTTTAAAGTCCACAGCTGCGTTGGCCAGTGCAATATGTCCCGTGCATGTTTGTTAGAAGCAGAAAACAGCACGGTTTATAAACCAGGAGTATAGAAAACACAAAGTTGCATGGGTGCAGTTGATATAAGTGTAGTAGATCAGCATTCCTCTAGCGTTGCATGATTGTGCTCTTTATACAGATCCCTATAAGTGGAATCAGTGGGCATGGAGACGAACTGGACCATGATGTCTGTTATTTGGTTCCCTCTACTGGACAAGTGGTATTTTTAGTACTAGGCATTTCTTTTAAAATCACAGTTTAGACCTCACCAATTTGAGGAGCATTGCAGACAGTCTCTTAAAAATAATACGGTAACACTTTATTTCACTTATGTGTTTTGCATGTACTTACAATAGAAATAACTGTAAATGATGCATATTACAAGCAATTAAACCTAACCATATAAAGGACATGTTGTTAGTGTATATTACTCAGTACTTGTTTATTAACACTATAACAAGGAAAGCTTCAAATAAATAACCAGAAATTACAATGAAAATTTGCTATATCGACTAATAGCATCTGAACGCACTGGATCGTTTTATGAATGTACCTAGTCGATGCATAAATAAAGCATTAATGATATAGCACTCGGACAGCGTGTCTAGAAAATACTATTTTTTAATGTAACGTTTTACAGCACACTTGACGCGATCACGAAAACGTGCACGCATATATTGAAATGTACAAATATTTCAGCCAAGCTCTGTAAATAAATTTGAGTATTGATTAATGTAAATACAAGTTATATTTAGATTCTAGTGTACTTGAGTTTTTTTATTTATATGTATTTGTAAATGGCTGCCTGCAACTGGCAAAATATCGGAAAAAATTAAGTAATGTGACGCAATTACGTCATTTAAACGAGTAACTGGCTCTTTAAAACATCTCACAAACAGATGATTATTTGTTGGAATTGAATCTATAAAATAATCTATACTTTATAAATGTTACCCTTGCATTACTATTGTAAACGTTTAATTTTAAAGTGGATATATTTTTATTTATTTACTACATTTATTTTAACTTTATTTTTGATTTTGGAACGATTTCTGGTCATTTATCAAGGATAACATCACGTCCGGCTTTCAATTGTATTGTGAAGATGTTTTGTTATTTTTTCTTTTCTTTTTACACTTTTGACATAGAATCATAAGGGATATTAATTAATTAATCTGCTACTTCTATTAGTTACATTTAATATAGCCTGCTACATAAATGTAAACATGGGCGAAGTAAGTATTTGATTTAATTTCAAGGCCAAGTTTGAAAGTAATGCTGTCAAATGTGTTAATATCACAGATCTATATATCAGTGTGTAAACATTTTAATGTTTTTATTTTAACTTTTTATGTTTGATTATATATGTTGAATTATTAATTAATTCATTCATTCATTCATTTAGGATTATCAAATCTTTAAAATCATTGAACCGATTCGTGGAAACGAACGAACGAACCATAGTTTATCGAGCTTTTATTTTGAAATCGAAGGTTATCGGCGGTTCAAAGCCGCTGTGCTGTCTTCACTCTACTGGCAGGAACGAGCGCTCGCCGGAAGTGAGGTGGCCTTTCTCGAGAGCAAGCGAAAAATAAACACGTAGCCATCAAGTGGCTACGAGTACGACTACAAGAGATCGAAAGCAACCGGACTGCTTTAGATGGAAGGATAGAACCACGACGCAGTTATAAGAAGAAGGCGCAACAGAGACCGTCTCTCTAAAGCAGAATACAGATTCCTGCGGCTGTAGGTAAGACACTGTTCGTGTCATGTCGGTACGACTGCTTTAGCTAGTCGGCCACTTCACTCCCGACTTCATACTTACCAACATATGCTTATTAAAACATGTCTTGGCGGATTTAGTTAGTACTTATTATCCGTGTCGTAGATTTATAACAGCTGTCACACTGTCTTTCGTTGCCGTCATGTGAATGGGAGCTGCTTTTAAACAGTCTGCAGCTAAGAGTTAAAAAGACTAACGTTAATATTCAATGTAACTAAAGCTTTATTTGGTTACACTTTCTATGAAGGCCATGCTTATAATGAATTATAGCTCAATTCAAACTTTAGTCTTAAATATATTAATAGAATAAAGACCTATTTTGCATTATAAGAACATTTATAGTTACATATCATATGTTTTATAAGTACTTACAATCATTCATTTTTCTTTTTCAATGTGCATGCTCATAATCCATTATACACCGATTTATGAGTATTAATTAGTCAAGTCGTGGTTCCAGTTATGTATTTATAAAGATGCAGCCTGTCTTGCTTTAATGTTATTCTATTATAGTTACTATGAAGTTCTAGTCATTCAGATTTATTTCTGTCAAATAAAGCCATGTTGTGTTCTCATAAATACTTATTGGGAGTAATACAGTTATTCACCTCTATAAATGCATCACTGATGGCTTTAAGTGACGTGGAAACAGGATGCAATTTTAAGAAATCATGAAGATGTGCTCATTGTACAAATTTTTGTATGTTTTTCTTTTCTTTTTTTGTAAATGTAAGTAATGAACAAAAATTCCTGTAATACAATAATGAACAAAAATATGTTTTAATGTTACATACTAGCAAAAACACTGCCAAAATATTTTTTAAAGTATAATTTCAAACTGCTCTACCATACATATGGCTGAGGAAATAGATTTTAACGAATCAAAATTCCCATTCATGGGTATTGTTTACTGTATAATTATTGGAATCAAAGCAGTTGACCCTGTTCTCAAGAGGTCTTCTCTTTCTCTTTAATACTAGTTACAGTACAAGATAAACATTAACATCAGAGGGTATGTTGAAAGGACCAGTGCAACATACTGAAATGTATCATGTCTCATTTAATATCTTAATCAATGTTTCAACTGTGGATAAAACAGCTTGTAAGTAATGTGTCAGGTAACTTCTTTTTTTTTTTTTTACATGTACTATATCCATGTATATCTAAATTAATAGATATTGCATCAACATCGAAATCAAATCGTGAATCCGTTCTCACTCCAAGCTGAATTCAAAAGTTGTCAGCCCTACTGTCTGCATGTTTCACAGTTCTTGTAACAGCCATGTGTTTTCAGTTTTGATTTACAGTAATTGCTTAATCTGCAAGTGCTGTGTGTTTGCATCTGGGAATGAATGAGAATCGGTTATAAATCTGTTGTTGTCATTAAGTGATAATGTCTACTTTTAGTTTTCAGCTTAAATAAAAATTATCCTAAATGTTTCCAAGAATGTTTAAATCCAGAGAAATATTAACCAGGACACGCCTATCAATGACATCATACCTGCGTCACCTTTGTTTAATTTTGTAGATGAAAACCAAAGATGCTTTAATATATTAATGTGTTTTATTAGACAGGTGAGCAACTGGTTGGATACATTAATCGACAGAGAACTAATCCTTGTTATATAGTTTAACAGTTTGTCTTATTGTTTAAATCTCGTTTTCTTGATTTAGCGTGAGTATGTTTTACCATGCCTAATACCGATCGAGCTTACTGCAGTGTGAGTGTCTCGTAGGAGCCACCAAGCAAACGCACAGAGTAGCATCATAACACAACTTTCAACACACTCAAATAATGTATCCTATATGATAAAACAACCTTGCATGAGCAGAAGTTCTGTAAAATAAATATTTTATTTAAAAAGTTTATTTGATTAATACTTTTATTAAAACATTGTATTATCATCATAATTATTAAATACTCAATTTTTACAGTACAATAAGATGTCACTTTTTTTATTTTATTTGATAAAATATTTTTGCAGTGGGCAATTTTTTGTCTTTAGTTGATCTCATGCCTGAAGCAGCTGAATGTTGATCTTTCATTGTTTGTGTCATGAAATGTTGCTTGTCCTAGGAAAAGCTCATGTCCTCGTCATAAAAGCTCATTTCCTTTTATGATTTGTTTGTTTTCTCTCCTCCTGTAGTGCAAGATGGTGCGAGCCACTCTCGTGACGAGCATCAGTTTGGCGCTGACTGGCGCAGTCATCGCCCATGCCTACTTTCTCAAGCACCAGTTCTACCCGACTGTGGTGTACCTCACCAAAAGCAGCCCTAGTATGGCAGTAAGTGGCCGCTGGTTTATTCAGTATCAAATGTTGATGGAAAATCAGGTGGACGTTATAAACTCTGATTTGTATACTTTTTCCTTGGCAGGTTTTATACATTCAGGCTTTTGTGTTGGTTTTCCTTTTGGGGAAATTTATGCGGAAGGTCTTTTTTGGCCAACTAAGAGCTGCTGAAATGGAGGTTGGTGTCTAAATTTACAGTGTGCATGAAGGGCCAAAAATAGTTCTTTTGTCGATCTCATTTGGATATTGTTTATTCTTCATTTTTAGCACCTGATCGAACGCTCCTGGTATGCAGTGACGGAGACCTGCTTAGCCTTTACAGTCTTCAGGGATGATTTCTCCCCTCGCTTTGTAGCCCTTTTCACTTTGCTGCTTTTCCTCAAGTGCTTCCATTGGCTGGCTGAAGACAGGGTGGATTTTGTGAGTGAATATTGAAATGTTACATGTAATATATTAGGGGTGTAACGATACAATACTATCGTGATATTTTAAGCCAAAATAAAGAGATTTTTTTTAATGATTATTATTATTAAAATAAAAATATTATTATTGTGTTATTATCAGGACCCACAAATATTCCCCCATTGCAGCAGCATACATTGTATCCAAGATTTGATTTAAAATACTAATATATATATTAGTATTTTAATTTAGTAATGTCACTGAAACGTTTTCTTTCCTCATGTAGCAGCCGTACAATAAGATGTCCCCCTCAATGTCTATGGTGGTTACAGCCCTGGATTATATCAATGATACATGTCGTCGTATTTATATCACAATATCTCAATATAACGATGTATCGTTACACCCCTATATATATATATATGATATGATATGATACGATACGATGATTGGATTATGTTTTTATATTTAATTTTTAGATGGAAAGGAGTCCAAATATCTCATGGGTCTTCCACTTCAGAGTTCTCTGTGAGTACATTATGCCTGGATTTGCTGCGGCCTGTTTTGAGTATGTCTCTTACTTCCTTTTTATTTATGAAACTACTTTACCAAATCATTGGACATGCAAATTTTTGAGCTGCACCTGCATTTGACATTAGACTGCCTTGTTTGGAGTCACTGTGTTGTGGTATTGCATCATTTGATGAGCGTGTCACTACTGTTCTTTTCTTCTGGTACAGCTCTAATGGTGTTGCTGGGAGTGTTAGACTTTCTGTTTGTCAATCATGCGTGTCACAGCATTATAACAAGAGGGGCATCAGTGCAGCTGGTTTTTGGATTTGAGGTGAACATCAATTTAATTCTAGTTTTATTATGTCTTAGCTTAGGTCCTGCAAAAGTGAATTTCATTAATACTAATTAAAGGCCCTAAACTTTCTCACATGGTGGCCGTAACTTGATGAAGTTGAGCAATTTAGAAATCAGAACATATTTTGTACTACTGGAGTTTTATAATATCATTGGCTTAACAGTAATATGATGCTGCATTTCTTTTAGTATGCGATTCTGATGACTATGGTCCTCACCACCTTCATCAAGTACACCTTACATACAATTGATCTGCAAAGTGAGAATCCATGGGACAATAAAGCTGTCTACATGCTATACACAGAGCTCTTTACAGGTATGTCCTAGAGAACCATAGCATGGGATGGTTATGTATCAGAATAGCCCATTTACAGATTGTCTTATATTTACCCTTCAGGATTCATCAAGGTGCTATTGTATATGGCGTTCATGACCATAATGATAAAAGTGCACACCTTCCCTCTGTTTGCCATTCGGCCCATGTATCTCGCAATGAGGTGAGTAATACATCATCAGATTCCAGCTATGCTGGTACAGAATGTTTCCTCAACAGATAGAACAGCTTGTCTTTATTCTTTGTTGTGTGCAAAATGTTTGTCTTCATCAGGCAATTCAAGAAGGCAGTAACTGACGCCATCATGTCTCGACGAGCCATTCGTAATATGAATACTCTGTGAGTTTCTGTAAAATAATTGAAAATATCCTATATTTATGTCTAACTATATATCAGTTTTTATTGAATATTTAGTATTTATCAAATGACTGGTTGCCATGCTTTGTCACAGCTACCCAGATGCCACCCCTGAAGACTTGCAAGCCACAGACAATGTGTGCATCATTTGCAGAGAAGAGATGGTGACTGGAGCCAAGAAACTACCGTGCAACCACATCTTTCACTCAAGGTTCATGTCCACTGATTGACAAATCCCAGTTCCTTTGGTATTGACATCTGCATGCATATTTCATATAGTGTTTTCCTCTCATTGTAGCTGCCTTCGCTCATGGTTCCAAAGACAGCAGACATGTCCCACCTGTCGTATGGATGTCCTCCGAGCATCCCAGCCAAATCAGACTCCAGCCCCAGCGCCTGCACAAGCTCCTGCCCCTGCTGCTCCTGCTAATGTCCCCGTGCCTCCACCTGTCAATGGTAAAAACGTCAAGACCACGTTAATCTGCTGATGCTTGGCTGTTTTGAGATTGGTAATTGAGATAAAGATTGTATGCCTACTCCTTTGTGCAGTTGCTCCAGGTATGATGCCTCAGTTTCCTCCTGGGCTTTTTCCGTTTTGGGGTCCCTTCCCTGGCGCACCTCCTCCTGCTGCCCCCGGTGCACAGGCAGCTACTGACACTCCACAGACCAGTACCGATGGAACTTCGGCACAGGGATCAGGTGAGCACCTCTCATCTGTTCTATCTGCCTGTGGAAATGTAGAATACCCATGATTCTCATATAAATTCACACCATCTGTCATGTAGAATCAGGAGCCAGCAGCTCAACTCAGCCGACTGCAGACAGCACCTCTGCTGCTCCTGGAGCTATGCCTGGATTCCCCTTTTCCATGCCACCACCTTTCCCATCAGCTCCATGGCTACCGATGCCTCCACCTCCGCCTTTTAGTATGTCAAAGTGGTCAACATGCTCTCTTATTATAAATCATGTAAAAAAATGCTTTAGCAACCTTCCAAGTCAGATATTTGAGTAATCTGTGACCTCCATGTTTACTAGTGTCATCCATGCCACCGCCACCATCAACTCTGTCCACCATGTCAGAGTCTGAGCTCAGAGAACTGGAGCAGGAGGGCAGGCGAGGTTTGGAAGCCAGGTTGCAGTGCCTTCACAACATCCACACATTGTTGGATGCCGCCATGCTCAACATTCACCACTACCTCAGCACAGTGGCTACATTAAGGTATGCAAGGATCGCTTAAGGTTTGATAGAAAGTGGCACATCCAGTTCCTACCTCTGAAATCCCCGTGTTTTCTTTCTTTCTTTTTTATTACTCAACTTCCTGTTTAGTCCTCCAAGATCAGAAACCAACACTGGTGAGACGAGTGCATCAGTGAATATGGAGTCCTCACCCTCCACGGGCAACACGGAAACCCCCAGTCAGGAGAACGAGGCTCAGAGTGGTGAGTGGGAAAAGGAAAAATAATGCCACAACTTTGATTGACTGAGCTAATATTGTATAATTGTACTATATTTCCAAAAGGAAAAGCCTGCCTTTACGTGCACATGTACTTTAATGAGATCCCAGTCCTAACCGGTAGGGTTTAATATGGAGTTGGCCCACCCTTTGCAGCTATAACTGCATCAAATTTCAAGAATGGACTTATTGCACAGGTGGAAACATATCCCGGCACCGCGCTTCAATTCACTGAGCTCCTGAGAACGATTCTTTCACAAATGTCTGTAGAAGTGTCTGCATGCCTATGTGCTTGATTGCCTAAATTGATGTCCCCACGAGCACAACAGCTTATAAATCATTCAGAATGAGTTTTTATGAAAATGTAAATGCAGAATGTTTCCTGTGATGGGTAGGTTTAGGGGCAGGGTTAGTGTGGGGGGATAGAAAATACAGTTTGTACAGTATAAAATGCATTACGCCTATGGCGAGTCCACAGAAGGATAGCGCACCAGACGTGTGTGTGTGGTTCAGAAATCAATATTAAAGGACAGTAGGAGGTGACTCTATATATATATATATATATATATATATATATATATATATATATATATATATATATATATATATATATATATATATATATATATATATATATATATATATATATATATATATATATATATATATATATATATATATATATATATATATATATAATTGCACCTCATACTCTCCTAGTCAATCAACTATTACACACAAAAAAAAAAGTTTAAAAAAAAGTGTCTTGACATATTAAGTATGTAGCCATTTGGCTACCAGGCACCTGAGCCACATTTTAATTCCAGGGTTTTTGTATTCTCTTGTTCCCAGGTGAATCTGTAAATGGCGCTACAGGCTTTTCTCACCCAGACTCAACCACAGAGGAGGACAATGACAGGAAGGAGGGAGAGGGAGAGGGAGATGAAGACGGTGAGCCGAGTGCCGCTGAGTTGAGACGACGACGCCTCCGTAAACTGGAGACCACGCACACTCCCGACCACTGATGACGTGATGCATAAAAACATGACAGTAGAAACGCTTCTTACGGACTTTTGGGCACTTGGCATGTTGAGATGTCAGATTATCTGAGGAAAGTTCATGTGTTCTTAGATGTTATCTAAATGAGGCACATCAAGGCACTTCCCACTGTGCGGAGGATTTGTCATTGTCACGTGTACAGAAGATACTCAGGTAGAGAACTGGTTTCTGGGTAACCATGCGTGAAGATTTAAAGGATCAGCCGTGACTATTGAATCGAGTATTGGTGAGATTTTCCTCTCTGAATGTGATTTCTGTTTCTCAGAGGATCAACAAGGTCTGTGGATTTCTCCTGTGCCCTTAAAATATGACATTTCCCCCTTCTTTGTGTATTTTCGTTATTTCTAGCTCGACATCATAGATTTTTCGTAGATCTCCTTTGGTTATGGGCAAAAGATGGCCATGAACTAAATATGAGTAAATTAACTTAATGTACATAATGTATAAAGTGTTTTAATAGGAGGATCTGTACATACTGCACAATAAACTGTTCAAAACAGACTTGTGTACGTTTAGTGAGTATATGAAATAAGACACTATTGTTCAAAAGTTTGAGGTCAGCAAGGTTTGAGGTACTTTTATCTAGCAAGGATGTATTAAATCAATCAACAATTTCCTATTTCAATGCTGTTCTTTTGAACTTACTATTTATTAAAGAGTTCTGAAATGTCAGTTTCCACAAAAAAAATCCAACATTGATAGTATGAAATGTGTCTTAAGCAGCAAATCATCATATTAGATTAATTTCTAGGATCATATGACACTGAAGACTGGAGTAATGATGCTGAAAATACATCCCAAACATGTATAACTGTAATATTTCAAAATGTTACTGTTTTTCCTGACCCCAAACTTTTGAAAGGCAGTGTACATTTCAATAAAAATGAATGTTTATACAAGTCCTAAAAATGAGCAATAACCTAAGCTAATATTGAAATTGTTAATCAGGTGAGATTGTTTTTATTACATCACAATGAACAAATGAAGCCTTTACTGAAATTCTAACAATATATACATGAATACTTTAATAAAAAGAAAATTAAATTGTTTAAATTAGTTTGTTTTTTATTAAATTGGCAAATATCAGAGCACAAAGTACCAAATGTATTGCTTCCATATGCAACATTTAAAATTGAAGGAAGGGCACCATCCCACACAAAAAATAACATCTGTTAAAACATTTTAAATACACTCTCATGAATGATAAAAAGATAGATGTGGTAAATTTATTCCTCTTTGTAGTAAAATCATTATCTGGTCCCTTTTCTCATGAGCATCTAGTCTTAATTGTGCTCAGCTTTAGAAACTCAAGGTGCAATTTCAGAAGTATAGATGCTTCCGATGCGAATTAGTGCAAACAAACCCATTGAGCTACTCAACAGGAAGAGGTAATGCTGTACTATAGCCTGAGAAGGTCAGAGGAAGATCTCTGCAGCTTTGCACAGTGGTCAGGTCTGTGGAGTGGAGTAAAGTGAGTGGTGCTGGCTGATCTGGTCGCTCCTGTTGAAGAGGAGCGGAGTTGTCTCACTCGACCCAAACCAGCTGTAGGTGCAGAGACGTAATTTGAATCACTATATCATAACTGATCCCACAAGTGTTTTCAATGTCAAATATCAGAGTTGAAATCCTCAAAGCCTAAGGAACACATTACCTGCTATGAGGATTGATACTGTGGCTCCAGAGAGAAGCCGTGTCATCATCCATTCCACGAGGATCATCAAAGAAATATGACCGTGAGCCTTGCGTGTTGCACATGGCCGGGCTGCAGTTCTGAAATCAACAACAAAGCAAACATGTCATGCCCAGAGCTAATAATTAATTAATTTAAATTAATACTGATATTTTGTGGGGATTAATTGGATTGAAACCTTTTTGAAAATGGAAACAGGAAACCAACATGAATGCAAATCCTTTTTTTAAATTTTTTTATAAATTGGCAGATGTGAAACTAGTTTGCTCCTTTTCATCATCTTGCATATTCTTTTTTTGTCATGGACCTAAATATAGAAAACGCACACTACTGTTCAAAGGTTTGGGGTCTGCAAGGTTTCTTAATGTTTTTGACAGAAGTCTCTTATGCTCTGCAAGGCTGCATTTATTTGATACACTAAAACAGTAATATTGTGAAAGATTATTACAGTTTAAAATGACGACCCATAAAAGGTACTAAAGACGTCGTTACAAAGTCCATCTCACTGCAGTGGTTCTACAATCATTTTATAAACCGCTGATTCGATGCACTGATTCATAGCACTCGAAGCTTTGTGAAGCCGTGTTTTGAAAACGGCCCATCTCTATATAAGTCATCGTTTTGGGTTTTTTTGCGCACAAAAAATATTCTCGTCGCTTCATAAAATTATTGTAGTGAGATGGACTTTGTAACGACGTCTTTAGTACCTTTTATGGGTCTTGAGAGAGGAAATGACATTGCTGTCAATGGAGGCCTTTCAACAAAAATATCTTCATTTGTGTTCCGAAGATGAACGGAGGTCTTACGGGTGTCGAACAACATGAGGGTGAGTGATAAATGACAGGATTTTTATTTTTGGGTGAACTAACCCTTTAACACTCTAAATAAAAGATAGTCAGCGGACCTTTTCTTGAGGAGGCTGGCGAACTCTGAAGATGAGAATGAGCAGGCTGGTAGGTAGCAGCTCCCAAATGAAAAGAACTGCTCCAAAGATAATGTATCCTCTATCTCCAAGTTCACTCTGGAGGTCAGCCTTTGAGAAGAACACGCAACCATCACAAACTGACCAGTGAGAGAAACACCTTTTCATTAGCAACCAACGAAGTGCAACTGCCCACCTGATCAGAAATGTTGTACCAGTCATAATCGAAAGCCTCGACTTTATGGTTCTGAGACAAAAACAGCACTGCAAGATTGTAGCAAGCCCTGCTAGAGAAGAGCAAGATCACGCCTGCACCCAGCACCACAGTCCGGCAAAGCCCCTGCACACAACACAGCTGGAAATAACATTTTTTGAACCAAAGTTTGTCTTGTTTATCATGAACAGCTACAGAGATATAATCCTTAGTAGCTTATCAAATATCTAAATGTTAAAAATTAAAAAAAGGTACTCAATTTACTTTTAAAGTGTACCAAAAAATATTCTAAATATTTCAGATTACTGTAGTAAAAAAAATTGCGACCAGTGTTAGGGGTAACACATTACAAGTAACTTGAGTTACGTAATCAGAATACTTTTTCAAGTAACTAGTGAAGTAACACATTACTTTTAAATTTGTAACAGTTACTTTTTCAAATAAGTAACGCAACTCACTCTATTTTCTGATTTATTGACTGACAACTCATTTGTCCCAATGTTAAGAAAAATCATTGGGAGTTCAGAGTTATTGTAGTTTTAGAATAAATGTGAGCATGCATTTAATCACTTATAGATTCAGTATTCCTCAAAATTAATAAACTGCAAAATCAGAACACTATCATATTTTTATGGATTTAATCTGACTTTATTGACCAATGCACTTGCTGATGATCTTCGATGATTCAGTTAAACCATTAGCAAATTTTACTTTTGTTTTTTTTGTTTTTATCGGTGAAGTAACTGGTAAACCTTTTTCCCCAGTGTCCTATTCTTCCGTTATCCAAAAGGGCAGCACAGCTGAAAGGTTTGTTTGAGCTGCACCCTCTACTGTACTATATACGTTATTTGCATTTTCTTCAGCCTGAGGCTTATTATTTGGTCTTTATATTTACCCACAAATAGAACTTTTTTGTTATAAAAACAACAAAAAAACAGCCCAGCCCAGGTGAGAAAAAGTAACACAAAAGAAACATAACGCATTACTTTTCTTAAAAAGTAACTAAGTAACACAATAAGTTACTTTTTAAGAGAGTAACGCAATTATTATATTCCCCAAGACTGATTGCGACTACCAATTGAGCTCAAGTCCTTCCAAAGTATGTACCTTACTGCGTAGACAGGGCGTGGTGGTGGTGGGCGAGAATCGAGTTAACAGGAGCAGAGATGTAGCCAGACACACAGCTTCCAGGATAAACAGTAGGTCGTTAACCAGCACACGAACCAAAACCAGCCTCCAAGTATTTTCACCAGCTCCACCAGAACCTCCATGCTCTCCGAGGCCCGCGCATACTATGTTGACGCACAGGAAGATGGCACTCATGGAGGCATACACACACCGAGCCGCCCGTCTAGAAGTCAAACACACACAATTCAAGGTAAACTTGTTTCTGCCAAAGAATAAATCATAAGGTCGATCGCAACTTTACACCTCAGAATTCATCAAATACCTCAAAATACTTTCAAAACTCAATTCCGAGATTATATCACACAGTTCTGAGAAAAAAGGTCCGAATTGTGAGACTTAACTCGGAATTGCGAGAAAATATCAGTTTGTATCTCGCAATTATGCCTTTTTTCTAAATTGTGAGAATCAGAAAGAAGGATGTCATATACATCTAGGATAGCTTGAGGGTGACTAAATCATGGGGTCATCTTCTTTAAGTGAACTACTCCTTTAACTGATTATAAATTTGACTCCTTTGACAGTCCTATTTAATATGTATGTATGTGAATGTACTCACAGTCCTTTGCTGGGCTCAATGTCGAATACACTTCTGACTTTGAGCAACTCCTGTCAAAATGAAACATTGTTATTAAGGAGTGGATTGTTTTCTCAACCGAGCAAACATCTTATAAATGTTTCTATATGTAACTTTCACTTGACCTACCTGAGTAAAGTAAAGGTTGAAGAGACTCAGAGTAAAAAACTGCAAGCACACTGGGAAGCAATAAAGGAGCCAGTAGACTGGAGTGGGCAGGCGGTTGGCCGCAAGGGCATTGTGGAAATAAAACGAGAAGAGTGTTGTGCGAAGAGCTGCCCAGAACAGGCAAAGAAAAAGAAAAATACTCTGGTAGCTCCATCGCTTATGCCGGTAGAGTAACAGCAACCAAAGCTGAATGTATACGACCAAAAAAAGACCACCGTAAAGACAGGTGTAAAGAACCGTGACACCCAGCTGTACGGATGGGGCCATAGCTGGTCTCATGGGCGAAGGTGGAACTGAAGTGTGCATTATGATGTTAGAATTTAAAAATGTAATATAATACAATGTATAGACAAAAGCATCAATATAAAATAAAATGGTATAAAATGTCAGTATTAATCATATTAGCAAAAGGGTCAAACTAAATTCAGGCATACTGTATCTGTCTGACTATCATAAGTCTGATTTATTATATTATATTTGGTCACATATGAAGTCAGGACCAAACTACCGGTACACGACGAGAAAAACACACTTCTGAGAAGTCCTTTGTGAGAATTCCCCTTATCAATCTGTGATCTGCAAAATAAAAGTGAAAACGTTTAATGTAACTAAACTAACACAGTTTTCATCAACTCAAACGCTGGCACTGAATGTCAAGAACATCTTCTTAATCGAAAACAAAAGCATCTTTAGCCTAAAAACTGTAACGTTAACTGTGACTGGTTGGGAGTTTTGACAGTCGCGAATGACAGCCCGACGTTTGTTTATTCTCTAGACCTGTTCATCTGCACGGCTTATTCAGTGTACAGCACAAATTATAATAGTTTTTAAATGTTTAACTCATTCTTACACTCAAACAATTGCACCAAAACGACTTAGATTGATATAAAGTGGCTAACTTAGCTGTGTGGCTAACGTTGCTAGATTGAGTTAAACATCGATTTGCTAGTTCATAGGTCGGTTTTGACAAAAATGCGGCACACGTTTAAAAAAGAAAAATCCCCTAAAAATTTACAAAAATACATTCAACAATACCTTACAAATGACTAAGACAGTGAAATCGACGTAACACGTCCAATAAATCCTTTCCTTCATCACTAAAGCCCCGTTCGTGTTTATGCACTGCGTTATCAAACTCATCTATGGCGACATCTAGCGGTACATACTGGTAATGATACACGTAAATAAAGTGACTTCCTCCTCGTGCAAGACCACGCCCAACACGGAGAATGGCAACGAAAACAACGAACTCTTTAGATACCCAGGAGGGGGGAAGCTAATAGAGATATCCGCCATTTAATTTTTTGTTTTATTAATACCATTAAACCAGTGCCAGGACAATAACAAAAGTATAACAAACAACAGGAAAAGGGGGCTACTTTACGTAACATCTGCTTACAATATTATAGGCTCTAATTGATTTACGAATTGCCTTTTTACTTGTGAAATTTCACAAAACAGAACAATAAAGCTTTGAATAATTTTTAAAACAAGACAAGTTATGTTTGGAGTCAGACCATTTAAGTTTATGAATGTACGAAGTAGGCTATGCCTTTCAATCCCATAATCATCGAAGTGTATTATTATGTCAAATCCACTCAGCTGCAAATCAGGTCAATTTTTTGTTAATTAAACGCTCCATGCACATCAAAATATTTTTGAATGTTTGAAATTGAAAAATATGACAAATAGTATCCTTTTCACCTTTACAGAAATTACAAGAGTAATCGATATCGTCGATCCAGCACATGTTTTACTGGATATATTATGTGCATTGTTTTAATTACTTTTACTTTGTTATTTTTAATATAGAATGTATCCATTGTTCACCAAGAGTCACATCTCCAAACACAGAAGACTACAAAAAGTGAGCTAGAGGATAAACAATATTATTATATTTCTGATGTGGTTATTTGAGACACTGTTTTGTAAAATATTTACCAATATATTACCAATAACTATTGGGATCTTCCTCCTGTGATGTATTTCTCAGAAGGATCAATACTTTTTGGGGATTGCATACAACAGCAAATTCCTTAGGTCTGGTGTATTACATTTATTCAAAAATAAATTTCTCTAAAAAAATAATTCTCTATGTTAAAAAGAAAATCCATCATTGTTTAAAAACTGATATAACACAATATAATATTGTTTTCAAACCAGTAATCAAAAAATAGAGATTTTATTTTTGTATAGGATGTCTTTGTTGTTGCATATATAATGTCCCCTAAGTAAAAAAATGTATGCTTGTAGGCCATTATCCATGCCAATTTTTATTAATTTTGTTATTGAATAATTACACTTAAATAAAAATAAAAGGTCGCCAAATTGCTTGAATAGGTAGTTGGGAAATTAATTCCAAATACTGTCTTTATTCTTTAAATATTGAATAAGCATACATTAAAGCATCATAAATTACTCAACGCCTCTAAACCACCATGATCTTTGGGATTGCATAACATTTATTTTCTCAGATAATGTGGCTTGTTTTTCCAAATAAAATAAAAAAGCATTTTATGCAATTGTTAGGTATAACTTTAGGGGGAATATCCAATAGCGACAGATGACTTTAGATTTTTTGTTTTTAGCGACAGACTGATCTGGAGATTCCTTCAGCCCTACCTGCCCCTGAATTTACAAATCCACATATTTTGTAACCACATAGTAAACCTCTTACTAGTTTTTTTTTTTAAATAGCCTAATTGTATTGAAGTTTAAATTGCACAGATATTAATTTTTATATATAACTCCCATGTCACTTGATTTGCAATTGGAACGTTGCCGAAATTAGTTAAACAACATTCTTTAAGAGAAACATAAAGGATTTATTCATATTCATTCGTATCCCTGATACATCTGAAAAATCTTTTATACATTTCGATTTCGGTACAAACGCCCATTGCTTTACCGCACTTGGCCTGCAGGGGAGCCATCAATCAACGCCATGGTATTGAGAAAAGGCGGTTAGTTCAAGTTTGCGCCATTAAATAACCGTCAAGTCAGCTGTCATTTATTCCAATCGTTATCATTTATATCTGCTTTTCATCACACGAACTGATTAAAGAGCGCAAATCAACATCCTGGTTTAAATAGCATATGTTTAAGTTATAAAGATACTCTACTGTAATTGATCAACTTTGCATTTCATAACATTAACCTGAATTCTGTCAGTCGCACTGATGTCCGGTCAGGCTGTGAGTCATTGGTGGTTTGTAACGTCTGAACTCATAGCGTGTTGTTAGTAGGCGAGGTTTTTCTTCCTCACTTTTTCCTCTCGCTCTCTCACTCTCTCTCTCTCTCTCTCTCTCTCTCTCTCTCTTTTCTTCACTGTACCGCACTGTGTGAGCTGTAGTTCTGCAGCCACGTTGCAGACAGATACAGCATCGGCTTTACAAACCTCCTCCTCACTGTAACCGCCTAACTGGACCGGCGACTACAAGTTTACCACCTCGTACTGATCGCCATACGTTTTGTTTATACCTTTTTTTAATTTTGAAAATAGTGACTCTTTACGGATAAGTTAAGAATAGTTCTCGGCTGTGGTCATGGTGAGTAGCTTGCGTGCTAACCCGGGTTTCAAACTTGCTGGCTTAGAGTTTAAAAAGGTTACAGCTTTTTTCTTTAGCGTTTAAACATTTCAGCTTGCCGTACACACCTTCTCCTGACCTTGCATTGTGTTAGACAAACGTTTGTTCCGGTAATTGTTACTTATTTGCTAGCCAGTCTTGCATTAGTGATCAAGAGATGTGGAGTTGATTATACAGTTCTATCTGTCTGTCTCTGTCTATCTGTCTGTCTCTGTCTATCTGTGTGTCTGCATCTGTCTATCTATCTGTCTGTCTGTCTCTGTCTATCTGTCTGTCTAACCATCTGTCTGTCTGTCTCTGTCTATCTGCCTGTCTCTGTCAGTCTGCATCTGTCATCTATCTGTCTGTCTGTCTGTCTAACCATCTGTCTGTCTATCTATCTGTCTGTCTGTCTGTCTCTATCTATCTGTCTGTCTGTCTAACCATCTGTCTCTCTGTCTGTCTATCTGTCTGTCTGTCTCTGTCTATCTATCTGTCTATTTATCTGTCTAACTATGTCTATCTATCTGTCTATCTATCTGTCTGTCTGTCTGTCTATCTGTCTATCTATCTATCTATCTATCTATCTATCTGTCTGTCTGTCTGTCTATCTATCTATCTATCTATCTATCTATCTATCTATCTATCTGTCTGTCTGTCTGTCTATTTGTCTGTCTGTCATTTTATAATTGCTAACAACATACATATGTACCAAAGTGTAAAGAGAATGTGTACAAACAACAAATTACATATACGTTACCCATTATATTATTTGCATTCAACTTATGCTATAGGAACCAGAGGATGTACATTTTAGATCAACAGAACATTTGATAGACGAGGAAGAGAATGAGAAAGCAACATCCGAAAGGAAGGAGGATGGAGAGGAGTCCCGTAAAGCAGGGAGACCACCGATGTCCCGTATCCCTACCTTTCAAAGCTCCCTGGGCCGCAAACGAGTCACCCTCCAGAGTGCAGAGTCATCACCGAAGACGGATGGATCCAGCCAGCAGGGCCAAAAAGAGAAAGCTGGCTCTACAGAGGCTGGAAGAGTGAAAATGGCAGTGTCTGGGGGGAAAGAAAAAGCACTGCCCATCCCATCAGCTCGTTTACCCTCAAGCCTGGCTGATGTTCTCTTTCAAGGTGATATCTTGGATCACACCTCCACTCCGTTAGCTCCAAAAATAGATCAATCCCTTGATCAAATGCCTGAGATTACAGACTCTGACTCTGATCAGGCTGACATTTCACTGCAGCGACCTCCACTCAGGAACATCTTTGAGACCAATGATCTTGTCGTAGAGCCTGTTTCTGAATTTGAACCTGCAAGTGGAGAGACCATCTCAGAAGATGAGCAGATGCCAGCACAGGATGCTGTTGTAGAGGATCTGAGCTCATGCTCCTCTAATGACCAACGTGATCAAGCCTCGGATCAAGCTTGTGAATATACTTTGAGAGAGGAAAAAGGAAATGTGTCCCAATCACAATGGACTGAAGAAAATCGTGTCACAGAGAATAATGTGAAACAGTGCTTTGTTTCAGATAACGATGATGGATCCACACTTAGTGTTCAGGATGAAACTGCTAAGATGCAGAAACCTCCAGATAGTAAAAAATGCTTAAAAGAAACACGACAGGGAATCAAAACTGCCGATACAACTCACACAAAACACACCCAGGCCAAAACGTGCACACCCTCAAAGGTGAGGTGAATCATATTACATGCAATATGCAAAATGAATGGTGTTTGCTTAGGCAAGCATACTATTATTGTTCATTGTAAGGGTTAGAGATTTGAGCTAACCTCTAATCCTAAGTATTAAACCTCCTACTGAGGAAAGGCGTGCTATGACTTTTCTAAGGGAACAGACATAGATTTACCTTGAAGAAGGGTAAGATATTTTTTCTTGTTTTATGCACAAACTCACGTAATTGTTATACATTTTTCATATACAGGTCCTTCTAATTAAAATTAGCATATTGTGATAAAAGTTCATTATTTTCCATAATGTAATGATAAAAATTAAACTTTCATATATTTTAGATTCATTGCACACCAAATATTTCAGGTCTTTTATTGTTTTAATACTGATGATTTTGGCATACAGCTCATGAAAACCCAAAATTCTCAAAAAATTAGCATATTTCATCCGACCAATACAAGAAAAGTGTTTTTAATACAAAAAAGTCAACCTTCAAATAATTATGTTCAGTTATGCACTCAATACTTGGTTGGGAATCCTTTTGCAGAAATGACTGCTTCAATGCGGCGTGGCATGGAGGCAATCAGCCTGTGGCACTGCTGAGGTGTTATGGAGGCCCAGGATGCTTCGATAGCGCCTTGAGCTCATCCAGAGTGTTGGGTCTTGCGTCTCTCAACTTTCTCTTCACAATATCCCACAGATTCTCAATGGGGTTCAGGTCAGGAGAGTTGGCAGGCCAATTGAGCACAGTAATACCATGGTCAGTAAACCATTTACCAGTGGTTTTGGCACTGTGAGCAGGTGCCAGGTCGTGCTGAAAAATGAAATCTTCATCTCCATAAAGCTTTTCAGCAGATGGAAGCATGAAGTGCTCCAAAATCTCCTGATAGCTAGCTGCATTGACCCTGCCCTCGATAAAACACAGTGGACCAACACCAGCAGCTGACATGGCACCCCAGACCATCACTGACTGTGGGTACTTGACACTGGACTTCAGGCATTTTGGCATTTCCTTCTCCCAGTCTTCCTCCAGACTCTGGCACCTTGACTTCGAATGACATGCAAAATTTGAGCGACAGTCCAGTGCTGCTTCTCTGTAGCCAAGGTCATTCCTGGGGAATGCGGCACCTGTAGCCCATTTCCTGCACACGCCTGTGCACGGTGGCTCTGGATGTTTCTACTCCAGACTCAGTCCACTGCTTCCGCAGGTCCCCCAAGGTCTGGAATCGGTCCTTCTCCACAATCTTCCTCAGGGTCCGGTCACCTCTTCTCGTTGTGCAGCATTTTTTGCCACACTTTTTCCTTCCCACAGACTTCCCACTGAGGTGCCTTGATACAGCACTCTGGGAACAGCATATTAGTTCAGAAATGTCTTTCTGTGTCTTACCCTCTCGCTTGAGGGTGTCAATGATGGCCTTCTGGACAGCAGTCAGGTCGGCAGTCTTACCCATGATTGCGGTTTTGAGTAATGAGCCAGGCTGGGAGTTTTTTAAAAGCCTCAGGAATCTTTTGCAGGTGTTTAGAGTTAATTAGTTGATTCAGATGATTAGGTTAATAGCTCGTTTAGAGAACCTTTTCATGATATGCTAATTTTTTGAGATAGGAATTTGGGGTTTTCATGAGCTGTATGCCAAAATCATCAGTATTAAAACAATAAAAGACCTGAAATATTTCAGTTGGTGTGCAATGAATCTAAAATATATAAAAGTTTAATTTTTATCATTACATTATGGAACTTTTATCACAATATGCTAATTTTTTGAGAAGGACCTGTACAAAGAGTCAATGTACTAAGCCATTTTTTCCTCCCCAAGTAAATGTATCTTGTTTTAAAAAAGTTGAGATGTTTTTTTGTTTTTTTTTACTGGAAAACATGACAAAAATACTAGGTAAGAAAGAAAAATTCTGCAAGCCATATCTGCATACAGAATGTCTTTCTCTGGAGTCTGGACTAATTTGACCTCTTTGATTTGCATACATACAAATTCGAAGCATTTGAGTCTATTTGCCTCAAAGTATTTGTTTTGTCATCAAAGACAGAACAGAATTTCAACAGAAGAGGATATGTGAAATAAAAAAGCCACAAAACTGTAATTTCATCACTAATAGACATTTGCTTATGTCTTGTTAGATAGATGTTTGCATAAGAAAATAGAATGTCTTTCATTTGATATTGTTTAAATGTCATCATTCATTCGTTTTAGCAGACAAAAGGAAGGAGCTTTTCCCTTTTCTGTCTCGGGCCCTCCATTCTGCTTCTTTTGGGCGGATTTGCATTGCACATCTGGCAGTATGGAGTCCCTAAATCAATGTCACACCTGATGTCACAACTGGAGCTGCACTGGCTGGAAAGTTTCTGGATGCCTCAAGAGACATGCATCTCTGACTGTAGGTGAGGAAACAGGTCCTCAAGTATTTTTTTAAGTATCTAAATGGCGAGTTTAATCTGATCTTTAAATGTGTTTCTAAATGTTCTTCATCAGGCTCACTCTTGTTGAGAGTGTCCCAGAGGGCCTCAGCTTCCCTTCCGGCTCACCACACCTGTCAAGCATTTCAGATACTTGGACTAATCTACTAAACAGAGCAAACAGCTCTGTCCACATTGGTGCTTTCTATTTCACACTCCGAGATTCAGACCTGGGCCTTACAGAGCCCTCGTCTGTGCTGGTATGTTGTGCCGTAGACATTTTACTGTGCATAAGTGAGAATAATGCACTCTAGGCTCTAGAACGTTTGTTACTGGCTTATGATCTAGTAAGATGTGGATAATAATAGGAAAGTATTGATTCTGATTATATGGGAAGGCAGTTAATTTCTATCATCTCTATAGGGCAAAAAAGTGTTCAACCATCTGAAGCAGCTGGAATCAAAAGGAGTTAAGTTGAAGATTGCAGTAAACGCCCCTCAGCCATACATTGCAGACACAGACGAACTGGTAGCAACAGGTACAGCAGCATGTCGATTGCACATTTACATGCAGAATGTGAAAACATACACTGAGAATTGTAAGAGGTTGAATGATTTGGAATGGATGTTATGCAGCCTTACTTGCTTTGTGCTTTCTCTCAGGGG
This sequence comes from Gobiocypris rarus, assembly GCA_023029165.1. NCBI lineage: Eukaryota > Metazoa > Chordata > Actinopteri > Cypriniformes > Gobionidae > Gobiocypris > Gobiocypris rarus. The sequence continues at coordinate 35,879,740 of CM040932.1, forward strand.
CTGAGGTCAGGGGAGTTGACCTACAGAGCATCACCGGAGGCATTTTGCACACCAAACTGTGGGTTGTGGACAAGAAGCATATGTATTTAGGGAGCGCAAACATGGATTGGCGTTCTCTTACCCAGGTGAGTCCAAGGCTGCATCCGGAAGCTGAAAAATGCTGCTTCTGCAGGCAGCATATGGAGGTAGGAAGACAAGAAGGGATATCCGAATCCAATGATTGTGCCACATTCTTTCTACAGAAATAGCTTCATCTGATCTATTTTTTTAAAGCAGCATAGATGTATCCTTTGCTGCCTATGATATCCCACAATCCTGTGTGCTAAGCCCAGGACACACCAAGCCAACAATCGGCTGTCAGGCAATGTCGGGCTGTGTTTGAGCGTCAACTGACTTTCGGTGTGTTCCATAACATTGGCTTTGGTGTCGAACCGTCTGTGATTGGCTGTTCAGCTTCGTGAATGAGTCAGCGCACAAGAATAATAGCAAAACAGCGAGCAAATAAGTCAAACAGTAATTTTATGCCATCTTACCTGAGTGTTCCTGGGGATATATTTTAATATTAACATGAGTGGAGTGGAATCAAGAAAGTGATCAGCAGGATTTATATTCAAAACGGTAAGCACACCCTGCTATGTTTACCGTTTGTGTATCTGCATCCTCGGTTTCCCTTTTTGTATGATGAATATAGACGACTATATCTGCAGAAATAGTCTCATTTACACTCAGACGCAGAATGTGTGTGATAGCTGACATTCGGCAGTAGTTCTCTCGGTGTCTCCCAACGCAGGTGACGCGAGGCGACAACACAGTCGGCTTTCATCAGTGTTAGATGTTTGGCGTCGGTTTAGTGCGTCCCTACCTTTAGATTCCGTGACAGTAGAGCTAAAAACATTAAAAATATATTTTTTACTGAAATTTACAATTGGTGGTCAGTTTGTGTGTAAATACATGTTTTTGATCAACTTTTTCCACTTTCTAGTGAGAAATAAATAAATATTCACCAAAGCTTGCGCTTTTCACAAGTGTAACGTGCACAATGCATGAGTTAAGTAACAAACACAGTTTTTATTTAATCCAAATGGAACACTCAGGAGATTGCAGGAGAAAAACATTAAAGGGTTAGTTCACCCAAAAATGAAAATTCTGTCATTAATGACTCACCCTTATGTCGTTCCAAACCCGTAAGACCTCCGTTCATCTCCGGAACACAGTTTAAGATATGTTAGATTTAGAGTTTGCTGTCTTTACATTCAACGTGTATGCCCACTCTACAGTCCATGTCCAGAAAGGTAAGAAGAAAGGTATGAAAAACATCATCAAAGTAGTCCATGTGACATCAGTGGGTTAGTTAGACTCTTTTGAAGCATCGAGAATACATTTTGGTCCAAAAATAACAAAAACTACGACTTTATTCAGCATTGTCTTCTCTTCCATGTTTGTTTGAATCCCGCTGCTGATGTAAGACGCTGCTGACGTAAGACGCAAAGCGTGCGTCTCCCTCAGACTACATGGACGTTCTGGCGCACCAGATAACACATCAGCAGTATCTTACATCAGCAGCGGGATTCATTCCGGAGATGAATGGAGGTCTTACGGGTTTGGAACGACATTCGGGTGAGTCATTAATGACAGAATTTACATTTTTGGGTGGACTAACCCTTTAATGGATTCTATTTTAATTCTTTATCCAGTGCATTTTATTAGACTACAACAGGGATAGGCCAGCAGCACTCCAGGATCGACGTTACCTATACCTGGACTATAATGCTGAAATGGCCATCAACCCAAATAAACAGTCCTATATAAATGTATATGCAAATGCTGAAATATAGTCAATATTTCTAATAGGTGAAAGAGGTTGGAGTGACTGTGGAAGACTGCAGCTGTCTAGCACAGGACGCTTCACGGATATTTGACGTGTACTGGGACATTGGAGCTCAGAAGAATGGATCTCTACCTCCCTTCTGGCCGGGCCGTTTCTCCGCCCTCTCCAGTTCTAAGTACCCATTAGCTGTTACATTCAACGGTGTCCCTGCACGTGTCTATTTGTCTGTGAGTTGTGTTTCTCTCACAAGTTGACTTTGTTGTTTGGTCTGGTTTTTGTTCACCATATTCATAATATATATTTTTTCATTGCATGTTTCTCAATCATTTTATTCAACCCGTTCACAATTCCACTCATTCTCTGACTTTTGTGCTGGCTGATTTTCATTTCTCATATTATGCATTGTGTAGAAATGTTGTCTCTTTGTCATATTGCCACCTTTTTCACTTTTTAATGAATACATTGCATGGATTGTATGTTTGTCCTATATCATTCATTTTCATTAGTTTCTAAACATGACATGCATTCTTCATGTGTGCAGAAATTGAGTTTGTTCTTTGACTTGTTCTTTTAGAGTTCCCCTCCTCCTTTATCATCACACGGCCGTTCTGACGACCTCTCAAGCATCCTGTCAGTGATTGCTGATGCGGAGCGCTTTGTCTATGTGTCTGTGATGGACTACCTTCCCATGTCCCAGTTCACGGAGCCCATTCGGTAATCTTTACCATTTGATATTGAGTAACACTAAATCCATACAAATTGAAAGAAACTGAAATAAATTAAAATATTGCCCCTATTATGCTATTTAAAATGTTGTTTTGGAGGTCTCCTACAATAGGCTTACATGTATCCAAGGTCAAACACTTAAATGTTCTTATTGCAATGTTTCTCATTGCTTACATTCCAGCATCACATCTTTTCTCACAGTGTCTAAAACAGTTCGATAAAACATTCGGTCTCTCTAAACTCCTCCTTTCTTAGAGCCTACTCTGAGAGTTTACATCAACGATACATATCGTCGCATTTTTATATCTCGATATATGATGTATCGTTACACCCCTAGTCATTGTAGATGTTGTTTGTGGACAGCCAATGAAGACACGGAGGTTTGAACAGAAAGTATTATTATTGATTCGTTTCAGGCAGTTCGATTCTTTCTTTTAGGAGACAGTAACAACATTTATTGAGCACTTTGATTTTTGAAACACGCCTTTATATTACACAATACATGAAAGGTAATATCTGGAAAAGCATAATAGAGGTTATACTTTGGCAAACAGCTTGTAGCAAAAGCGACATTTCTCATTTTAATATACTAAAATAACTAAAACATAAATAAATAGATATTTTTTTTTAGATATTTAAAAAAACAAAAGAACAAAAGCTAATAAAAATGACAAACGTACAAATTAAAAAAAAAATTAAACTAAAATGAAAATGGAAAATAAACAAATGATTTTTTTTTAATTTTTTTTTTTACATAAATAACATTGGTGGGAACAATAAGTGAATCATTTTGAAAATGTATTTAGTGCACATATGTGGCTTAGTTTGACTAGTTGAAAGAATGTTTTCCATGATTTTTATAGTGTCTTTTTATGTCATGTAGGTTTTGGCCTGTCATCGACTTAGCCCTCCGTGAGGCTGCTTGTACCAGAGGTGTTGAGGTGAAGCTGTTGGTCAGTTGCTGGAGTCACTCTCCTGGTGCCATGTTTGTCTTTCTTCAGTCTTTGTCTGTCCTCAACAAGCCCCCTCTGAGCTGCAACATTCATACTGTATGTTTCTCTGAGCTCTTTATATTTAGACAAATATATATTTTTTAATCCAGGCATTGCTGGTGATTTAATGTTTATAAACGTCTCATATACAGAAAGTTTTCGAGGTTCCCTCAACACGTGAGCAGCAGAGGATTCCGTTTGCACGTGTCAACCATGCCAAGTACATGGTGACTGATCGAGTTGTTTACATTGGTATGTTAGCTGTCTACTTGCACAATTTTCACACACATTGCAGTAACCTGACGGCAGGTTTGGCGCTGCATCATAAAAACCTGCCAACGGAAACAGTCCATGTTTACATAAACAATTGAAGCACTGTGAATATGAGTTATGCAATAAAGTGGATGTCAGATTCATAATCCTGCTTCGATGATCGATTGTTATATTGTGTTTTACAGGAACTTCCAACTGGTCTGAGAATTACTTCACCCAGACGGCAGGGGTTGGGCTTGTTGTGAATCAGACAGGTTCTGCTGTGGGGAAGGGCCAGCAAACCGTTCAGAGCCAGTTGCAGAAGATTTTCCAGAGGGATTGGCATTCAGAATTTGCCCAACCCCTCACTGATGTTCACGCAGAACATTGTAGCGGAAAAACACTTACATAATGTACCATGCTCTTTATTTGTTATGTTGCTAAGCACTATTACAAAAACATCAAAAACCAAAAAACTCTTCCCTGTGGCATTTCTGCCTACTGATAATTTATTTATGTATGTGCCAAAAGGATGCTGTGCATTTTTAATGTTTGTTATACATATTAATTCTTTCTCCTTTTTTTCCATCAAGTGCATTTATTGTATATTTGCATTATGTGACATTTGCCAGAATAAGGACAAGGTCCTTGAGCAAGCACTGATCTATGATGTTGAACTGGTTAGACATGCATGTAAATGAAATTATGTAATGTGTGCCTTGGCTGTAAAGTTTGTTTTCAAAATAAAACTACTTTTCAGTAAGAAAATGCTTTTTTTTTTTTAGGTCTTTTAGTATAAATATTTTTGTAAAGTTTACTTTTTAATAGATTACATAGTTAAATGCATCTACATTTACTTTACTTTGAAACTAACAAAAAAAAGAAAGATGTCTGCCACTTTACAGACAAGCTGATACTCGGCTCCAGCTAAAAAGAAAAGTGAATTTGACAAAATGTGTACTATATATGTGCAAGATAATTGATATACAGTAGTTTACAACTATAAAATATGCGTTGTTGACGTGACATTTTCGCTGTCACACAACAAGATAAAAATGAGTATAAGTATTGTAATCCTTTAAAATGCAGTAAATGGTTAAACATTTCTTAGTCTTACTTGGACCTGGTGATATAAAAACTGCTTTGTCTTTAGATTAAAAAATTTTTTTTAGCCAAATCTCAGAATTGTCTTATGGCGTGACTGTCTCAAGCATGGTTCATTAAAATGTATTTATTTAATAGCTAATCTATACATTAAAAAAATAAATGCATACAAATGTTAATAAATACCTAATTTTGAAAACCATGTCCTCAGGTGTGACACCATATCCTGATTTTCAATCGGCAATTTCTCTGACAAGTTTAATCAGTTGAAGGAATCCATTCAAGGTTGTGTTACTGAAGCCCATGACATGTGCACATGGTAAGATTTTGTCTCAGTTTTGTTCAAATATTTAACTTTTTTTGGCACCACTATAGAAGTGTTAATTTCTGTTGTCCTTTGGTGCAACACCCCTATTATCCTTAATTATTTTTATGTCACACCATAGGACACATTTAAGTAAAAATGTTGAAAGAATAGACAGTTAGTGACCCCTTATATTTTCTCAAACACCAGAATTCACGCTACATAATATGCATTTTTGCGGCATATGTACTGGTGTTTTACCAAAAAAAGCATTTTTTTACTGCTTATTTCTCAACTACCTATATGTCAAAATAAAACAAAACAATTCAACTTGAATTGTGAAGTAAATGAAAGAGGAAAACTTAAGTGTCTCAAAACCTTTTGAGCCCCCCACCTAGGCAAGAATGCTCGTGCCTGTGATGCCCAAGTGTGCTAACTAGGTAGGCAGCTCACTAGGCTTTGAAACACAGCCCGCGTCTTCTTCTCTGCGCAGGAAGTGAAGGCGCAGAGGAAGGAAGACGTTAAAAATGGCACGAGAAAGAAGCCCAGCTTTGTGGCTTCACACTCAATCAAGTGTAACTCGTAAAATGCGGGTGTGTCACAGAATACTATTACTTTTATGGCTACTCCACTTTTCTTCCGTATATTCCGATATAACGGACGGGAATGCGGAGCACTTGAAGCGGGAGCACTCGCTCATTAAACCATATCAGGGTGAGTAGCAGCTGTAGCTAGTGTTGCGGTTTATTGACATCATTTAGCCTCATCCTCACTAATCATTAACTTTCTCTTCACTACCTTGAGTTAGGATGTCACCTTTTATTTTGTAATGTCATGGCTCATATATTGTTTTGGGAACATGTACCACTGCGATATAAGTAGTTTACAGTGGAGTCTTTACAGGAACACAACTTTGTGTAAACAAAACTAGTCAGCGCCTTTATTTGAACAGGTGAGGGTAGTTTGCATTAATAGGGCAGGTTGTAAAGGAATCTGCCTTCACACGCAGAGCATGCAAATTGTCAAAACGCAGTTTAATTGGTTTGTACTTGCATAGCACATTGGCTGTTTTGTACGTACATTGGGGTCGAAATATTTAAAAACTAACAGAAAGCTAAATTTGTTTATGAATTAAATAAAAATGCACATGTGCAATGCTTGATGAATGTTCTCCATAATGATGTGAGCATTTTGTGCTTCAGTGAAAGCAAAAACATCTGAATGTCTGCGCACATTCACAATCTCACAAATATAAAATATTTAATATTCATTTTATGTTATAAAATGAGAGTATTACCAAGTGCACTGTAAAAATAACCATATGTTTTATTAAGTAACAATGTTAATATACCAATCTACTTGAGACAACAAAATCTGCTTTGTACCTTAAATTGTGCTGACAGCCACCGTGATAATACAGGCTTTTATGAAAGCTATATTCTGCCACAGGATAAAACATTTACAAATTTTTTTACAGTTTACAGCTATAAACGCGCAATTGCAAGATCAGAGAGTCAGAATTGCGAAAGAAACTCAATCACGCAATTCTGACTTTATAACATGCAATTTGTGGAGAGAATTTTTTTAAAAACTATTTATTTTGTGGTAGAAACAAGCTTCCATATGTGTTTCAATCACCTTAATGTATGTTAGATTTTCTATCTTGTGTCATTTTCAAATGTTTCACATAGTAATTTAAATTTTACGGATCGTGATATTGACCATGTGTTTGCCATGTATATAGCCTCAATGCTAACATGGTGTCGAAAATATAACAAACAAACAAATACAGGTTTCAATAGGAATCAGAGTTCATGGTAAGTGGCCTGTTCATAAAACATGGTCAATACTTTTATGAAGATGGTGCACCGTTATGAACACAAAACACCATCAGAGTAACACATGTGACACTAAAATAATGAAATAAACATTCATAAAATAACATAAAATGTAACACACAACCCCCTAATTTACATTAACTATTTTACAGTGAAATTACATATAATGTTAAACCATTTAAAAAAGTTCACTGCTTTAACATGCAGTACATTTTTATTTATTTTTTACAGTGTGTAAATGTACAACTCCGTTTTCATTGTGGTCTTGGGCTTTTAAAGGCCATTGTATGTGATGTCTAGATTCATGTTTTTCTCATAATGTTCTCATGGTCTGCAGCGTGTGTACATATGCTTCACTTCACACTCTTGTAAACATTCACAAATGTGAATAAATAAATAATATGAATATTCATTTTTCTGATGATCAGGTGTTGGAACGAGTCCCTCAAGTCAGTGGGACTTCTGGGGAAGTACTTTAGTAACCAGCCAGTATGTGCGTCTAACTCCGGATGAGAGGAGCAAACATGGGTCCATCTGGAATACAGTGGTGAGTAAAACTGCATCGTACAACTTAAAACCTACAGCTGGGGTTCCCAAACTTGTCAGCCGAACCCCTTAGACGTAAAATATTTATTGAAGTACCCTTTGAGATATTATTAATTCAATAATTTAACCACACATTGGCATGTTCACTGTTCTCTGATGCCACTTAATGGTCACATGTCATGCAAGTAAATGGATAAAAAGTTTTAAAGGGGATATATTAAGCCCATTTTTACAAGATGTAATTTGAGTCTCAGGTGTCCCCAGAATGTGTCTGTGAAGTTTCAGCTTTAAATACCTCCCAGATCATTTATAAATCCATGTTGTAAATGACTACAGTCAAGAACAGGCTGTGCATGTGCCTTTTAATGCAAATGAGCTGCTGCTTCCTGCCCACTCTCCACACAGTTCCTGCCTCAATCAGGTCACAAGACGACTGCTTGGTTTTGATTATCATCTAAATCACGATCACTCTTACGGATATTATAGTTCTTCTTTCATCATTAAAGTTTATTATTTCCACGTGTTTTAAAGTTATTTTAGTTTAAACTTCTAATAGATGGTTTGCTGAGCGCACTTATCTGAAGCACACGCACAGACAACTGGCTGTCAGATATCAAGTCATGAGTAACTTCACATTTTTTGTTCCATTTAAACTGTCAAATACACACAGTCTTGTTCACCGTTGTCGCTTGAAAACAAAATGTGAACCACAAACGTGCAAATTAAGTGGCAGTAATATTATAATAAGAATCCCCTTCCTACATCAGAAAAATGTTGTTGCTTTTAATTAAAATAAATGTTAAATAAAAAATAAAAACTTAATGTACTAAAATAACAAGGTAAAACTGAAATAAATGTATAAATTTGTATGTATGTAGACATTTAAAAAATATATAAAAATGACAAACACAACAAAATAACTTAAACTTTAACTAAAATTAAAATGCCTGTAAAGGTAAGTATACTTGTGAAACAGTTGGTTTACTTATGTCTTGTGAGTGTAAACAGTTGAAAAGAGAACGTGTGTGTAACTATTTTGTATACGTGCAGCTCTTAAAGTGACAGCATCCTAATAAACCCGCCACATCTGCGTCTTCAATGTTAATCTAATTACAGTAAACAACAAAAGAACCACTTACTGCTCTTGGGCTGTGTTTTAACAATCTGAACGCATGGTCTGAAGCGCATGGTGCAGGTACACTTGGAGCGTGTCTGTATCCACTTTAGCTAGTTTAACAACGGCAAAAATGGTTGGCGAGCCAGGGGCATGGTCTAAAAGGGTTGTACCTAGTCTCTTAATGAGTCATGGGTGAGTTTTGGCCGTAACGTGCAATAAATAAATCAGTCTCCATTTTTTTTTTTCAGTATTTACAAATGTTTGTGCTACTGCGTCCCTGTATGTGTAATAAGCAGTGTACACACCTGCCCATATATGCATATTACTAACACAACCTTTAAATATCAATTGCACAGTCGTTTTCAGTTGCCTCAAAATAGCAACACGCCAACAATCTGCCTGAACACACCTCGTCTTCAGACCAGCATGCCCATGGGCGAACAGATGGGCGCGAGTGCATTTGTTATTTAAACATCATGGTGCTGCACGTGAAAATAATAGTGTCGGGCTAAAACCAGCAAAAAACACTTGCGTCGCGCCTGCAGTTGCATTGTGCCGTGTGTATGATAGGGACCCTTGAGAGTCCAGCTCTAAACATTCACTGTTCTATTACATTAAAGCTCAAATATCAACAGCAATAATCTGAACAGTGAAAGTAGCTCCTACATTTTAACAGGCATAATTGTGCATGAAAATATCTATTTGCCAAGCCAACTAATTTGATTCACTTTCTTCTGTTTTTTCAGCCTAATACCGGTATTAAATTTTTTTTTTAAATGCAATGAAAATACAGGTATCGGTACTCGGGATTGGCAACTTCTAAAAATAAAAGTATCGTATCGGACTCATTCTGGAAAAATGATATTGGTGCATTCCTAATAATTATAATAATTGTATTTTACACTACAAGTTGCAATACTAATATTTATGTCTTGGATGCAGTCACATTAGCAAAATGTTGGGTGAAATTTCACAGCCAAATAATGTGCATTGCATGTTGTCAAACACATCTCGCACTTCCTTTCAAACCAAGCATCCTCCTGTTGATCAACTCGGCAAATCATGTATCCAACTTAAACCCGATACAAAATCTACATGGGGTAATCTTTCACCCTCACATAAAATTCCCGATCATGTGATTCCTATTGAAAGGAATGTTTTTTCAAGTGAAAATGCCCTAAAACACAGCATCTTAAACGCGAAACAAAGCTATATGAGTGATGTTAATTTTCTGCCTTTTGTAGCCATGCTATTTGAAGGATTGGGAGATGCATGTGCAGTTTAAAGTTCATGGATCAGGGAAGAAGAATCTCCATGGAGATGGCTTTGCCATTTGGTACACGAAAGAGAGACTACATGCTGGTGAGTTTGAAAGCTGTGATCCTGTGAAGGGAAATTGCAGGTTCAGGTCCTGTTTTAAACACTTTCTCTGACCATTTCCATTGTGCACTTCATGATTTTAACTGTAGTGAGTTATAATGCTGTCTTTTTGTGTGTGTAGTCCATCTGTGATCCATTTGCAAGTCTGCTCTTTCTTCCCTGCAGTTGATTGTGTCATGCTTTCATTTAGGCCCAGTCTTTGGAAACCAAGACCATTTTGTAGGCCTGGCTATTTTTGTGGATACCTTCCGTAATGATCTCCAAGGAATGGATGTAAGTGTGCCGTACTCATGGGTCCTTCTTTCTCTACAGGCACCGTGTTTGGAAGTAGTGCCAATTTCCATGGGTTGGCCATTTTTATAGACACATACCCTAACGATGAGGCTCGGATGTGAGTTGAGAGATGTAAAATGTTTGTGTTTTTGTACCTTCATCTGAATGAAAGCTTTGCTTTTTCATGATCAGAAATTGACTTGAGACTAAATGCAATGAGATCTAGGTCCAAACTAGCAAATATATTTTGAGTTTTTAAGAATACTGGACCTCTGGCATGTTTGGTCTGCTTCTGGTCATCTGAAGTTTTGTCCTCCTGTAAACTGAACTTTAAGGGATAGTTTGAATAAGATTATGTGCCAGGAATTTGCTTTCAGATGTTCAGACTGAGAGAAAAAGTCCTTATATATTTTATTTGGACTATCCCTTCACTCTTTTGAATTTGTTTGGAAATGATCTTTCAACGCTTATTTTTCAAATAAGCAATGCTTTCTTTGTTTTGCCTGCATCATGTGGTCCATATCATTTTCTTACCCTCATCAATCATAATTTGTTGGTGAATCATTTTGTGAAAAATATTCACAATGTTTGTTTTGATTTGAGTAGTTTACAGTGACCTTTTATAAATTTAGATAATTCTGTTTGATTAAGGAACCGCTGTATAAAGGTACAGATTAGCATCATCTGGTAATTTACAGTGTATTTTTGTGTCAACAATATAGGCATAAATCAATGGAATATATTTTATTCATATTCATTTTGGTCCTCTAGCGCTCTTTTCCCTACATTTCTGCAATGGTGAGTAACGGCACGTTGCCGTATGATCACGGGAAAGACGGCCGGTCTACTGAATTGGGAGGGTGCTCTGTTGAAATCAGGAACAAAGATCATGACACATACCTGGCTGTTAGATACTCCAAAGGCAGACTTACGGTAAGAGTGCAATAATTGTAAATACAGTGATAATCAGGATGTAATATTGTGAAATTTTTACAAATTAAAAGAACTGTTTAAAATTAATTATGCAATTTATTCATGTGATGTCAAAGCTGAATTTTCAGTGTCACATGATCCTTCAGAAATCATTGTAATATTTGCAGCTCAAGAAACATTTATTTTTATTGTCGATGTTGAAAACAGTTGTGCTGCTTAATATTTTATGGAAACCGTGACAATTGTTTTTCAGGATTGTTTGATTCAATAGAAAGTTGAAAAGAACAGCATTCATTTGAAATATAAATATTTTGTTTATTTACCTCATAAATGTCTGTAATGTCACTTTTGATCAATTTAATGCATCCCTGCTGAATTAAAGTATAAATTTCATAAAAATAAAAATACTGACCCTTTTAGGTTGACCCCTTACTGTCTTTTGAACGTTCCCACCAAGGACAATAACTAACTATAGCGATTAAAGATATAGTTCTATAAAAATAAAAAAAGGAAGATACAGTAACTATAAAACTAGAGGAACAGTATCGGTGGAATTGCTTTCAGAATGATTTTTTCCCCCAGCTGATGAACGATAAAAACATTTGAATGGTACACGATACTGTGTTTAAGTCGTTTTTATGGATCGGTGTGACCGAGGATCATTTTGACAATGTTGTCTGTACGTGGAAAACACAAAGGAAACATTTATTTTCTCCGTTTTCAGTACATCGCTGCCATGTAGATGTACCCTAAAACTGCAATGACAACTGCAGTGCCCGCTTATAATAAACAGAACTGTCTTGCCTTGGTGTGGACGCTGATATAGTTATCGTTATAGTTATTGCTCTAGTGTGCACTGGTCTGTAGTGTATATTTTTATACTGTCATTTTCATTTTGGCACTGAAACAGTCATTTTTTCATGACTTTCGTTTTCAAAACCCTGAACCATAGAATTCATTGAGATTTGCATGCTTTAAAGAAATGCCCCTTCACATCTGAGAAGTTTTGAGTTCCTTATGATAAAAGTCCTTTAGTATATGGGTTATGTGTATAGAGGGTTTTCACAGCTACTTTTTTATTATGTTTTGACAGATTATGGTAGATGTGGATGACAGGAACGATTGGAAAGAATGTATTGATATTGGGGGCGTCCGTCTCCCTACAGGATACTACTTTGGGGCTTCTGCGGCCACAGGAGATCTCTCAGGTAAGTGTTACTCCGAAATCTCCACAGTAGTCCTGATGCCTTTTGCCAGACCTCACTGGCACGGTTTCTTCTGTGCAGATAACCATGACATCATCTCTATGAAGATGTACCAGCTGATGGTAGAACATACTCCTGAGGAGGACAACCTGGACTGGACGAAGATCGAGCCGAGTGTCAGTCTCCTCAAGTCGCCAAAAGGTAACACTGCTGATGTGTAGTTGCGGACATTCATATTGTTTGGCGGAAGGATTTTTCATTCAATTGCTTGTCCTGTTTGTGTCTTCTACAACAAAACAGACAATATTGATGATCCAACGGGAAATTTTCGAAGCACACCCCTCACTGGCTGGAAGGTCTTCCTCCTTCTGCTGTGTGCCCTGCTGGGAATTGTGGTTTGTGCAGTTGTTGGTGCTGTGGTCTTTCAGAAGCGTCAGGAGAGGAACAAGAGGTTCTACTAAACATCCGTGTTTTAAAGAACTTGAGATTGTAGGTGAAAAACATTAATGTGAATTTCCAACAGCTGTACAGATGTTGATATTGCTGAAGTGCTTGATAGGAAGGAATCTATAGAGTAAGATTAATGGCTTCAAAGAAACCTTTCTTTATGTTGGTCTATCTGGTTTGGGTCTGCTTGCGTATTGTAGATTACACATTTGCAATGCGTTCTACAGTAGTGCATCTTGATTTCTGCATCTTGATTTCTTGATCTCTAAATTCTTGGTGGTTTTATTTTTTTTTAAATGGTTTTTAACTCTTAATCTGTTTCATCTACACGTTTGTTCTGGTCTGGAGTGCAAATGTTGTGTACAACATTAAGAGGGTTTTAATGGACTGCAAAAGAAATCAAACTAATGAAGGTGTTTTCTTTAATTGATCAAATCAATGTAAATATGTAAGATTATTTTCTAAAGTTACTGCCCCCGGGCCCTTTCTGCAGTATATTGCTTCAGCATTTTTTTAAACACTAGTGAACAAAAAACAAAAGATGTTACTTTTTTTTTTTTTACATTTCTGCAGGGTAACAAATTCAGCCTTTTGTGAGTTGTTTCTTGCGCCCTTTTTTTCTTTTCTTTTTTTGCCTATGAAAGAAGTGACTGCATTGCACTGATTTACAACAGTTTCTTAAAGGAGTTCCCAAAATAAGTTTGTTTTCTGTTGGAGAGCAAATGGGCAGTGACTGTAAAGTGATGCTTTTGGTGAGAAAATAAAGCAGCTTCAACAGTTACCTTTTTTGTTTTTTTTTTTTTTTTTTCTGTTTGTGTTAGTTTAGCCATGTGTTCTATATATTCATCTTAAACCACTCACGGTTAATTTCCAGAACCACAATAATTATTTGGTGAATATATTTTAGGTTAATAATGCCACTGTTTATTTTCACCGTCAACAGTTGACTTCATATATAAAACCTTGAAAACACACAGATAGTCACAGATAAAGAAGCCACATTTTTTTTTAACAAGCAATAAACAAAGAGCATCAAGAGCACTAAGTAATTTTTCTCCGCATTATCAATCTTTTATTATTATTGAAGATGTCGTATAGACAGTGGCAGGTATAGTGTCCTGAGACCTAGGCAGAGGCTGTAAAGGAAATTATTTAAGCTGTCACTGTCCTGCAGAGTTTAGCTTTAACCCTAGTCAACAACACCAGAACCAGCTAATCAATGTCTTCAGGATTACTGGAAGGCTACAGGCAGTTGAGTTTGGCTGAATATGAAATTGCCCCCTAAACCCTCATTCATTATTCCACTAATACAGTTAATTTAAAGGAGTGAATGAAAACGAGTGAGAGAAGTCGGAAAGCCATTGATTGTACATTGATTGTACATCGGTTGAACACTCTTTATTGCGGTGAAATGTGGGATTGAATGAGTGCACTCGATAACATCCACTATGGTTTCGGACACCACTACAAATGGCTGTCACCTCAAATAGTGCCCTATTTGAGGGTATAGGGGGCAATTTCGGATTCAGCCTTTGATCAGGGTTGGTGCTAAACTCTGCAGGACATTTGTGGCTTTTCAGAGATCCAAAATGTTTGGTGGTTTTTCCGACAACTCCCCTCTCCTTGGTCTTTAAAAATGACCGGCATTAACTGAATGATCAAATTTAGCACTCTTATGAAAATATGTAATGTTATTTATACATAATATGTTTGTATTTAAATTTAAATCCGACAAATTTTCAAATTGTCTGTTGCAAATAAAATCTCAGTAAAACATTATTTGGTTTTAATCAGAATATGACTTTCTGTGAAGCACCCCATATTGATAGAAAACCACAGAATTGTTGACATTTTTGCAGATTTATTAAAAAGAAAAACTGAAATATCACATGGTCCTAAGTATTCAGACCCTTTGCTGTGACACTCATATATTTAACTCAGGTGCTGTCCATTTCTTCTGATCATCCTTGAGATGGTTCTACATCTTCATTTGAGTCCAGCTGTGTTTGATTATACTGTTTGGACTTGATTAGGAAAGCCACACACCTGTCTATATAAGACCTTTCAGCTCACAGTTCATGTCAGAGCAATTGAGAATCATGAGGTCAAAGGAACTGCCTGAAGAGCTCAGAGACAGAATTGTGGCAAGGCACAGATCTGGCCAAGGTTACAAAAAAATTCTGATACACTTAAGGTTCCTAAGAGCACAGTAGCCATTATAATCATTAAATGGAAGATGTTTGGGATGACCAGAACCCTTCCTAGAGCTGGCCATCCGGCCAAACTGCTATCGGGGAGAAGAGCCTTGGTGAAAGAGGTAAAGAAGAACCCAAAGATCACTGTGGCTGAGCTCCAGAGATGCAGTCGGCAGATGCGAGAAAGTTGTTGAAAGTCAACCATCACTGCAGCCCTCCACCAGTCGAGGCTTTATGGCAGCTCTCCTCAGAGCAAGACACATGAAAGCCCACATGGAGTTTGCTAAAAAAACACCTGAAGGACTTCAAGATGGTGGGAAATAAGATTCTCTGGTCTGATGAGACCAATATAGAACTTTTTGGCCTTAATTCTAAGCTAAAAAACCAGGCACTGCTCATCACCTGTCCAATACAGTCCCAACAGTGAAGCATGGTGGTGGCAGCATCATGCTGTGGGGGTGTTTTTCAGCTGCAGGGGCGACTGGTTGCAATCGAGGGAAGATGAATGCGGCCAAGTACAGGGATATCCTGAACGAAAACCATCTCCAGAGTGCTCAAGACCTCAGACTGGGTTGAAGGTTCACCTTCCAACAAGACAATGACCATAAGCACACAGCTAAAATAACGAAGGAGTGGCTTCACAACAACTCCGTGACTGTTCTTGAATGGCCCAGCTAGAGCCCTGACTTAAACCCAATTGAGCATCTCTGGAGAGACCTGAAAATGGCTGTCCACCAACGTTTACCATCCAACCTGACAGAACTGGAAAAGGATCTGCAAGGAGGAATGGCAGGGGATTCCCAAATCCAGGTGTGAAAAACTTGTTGCATCTTTGACTCATGGCTGTATTAGATCAAAGAGTGCTTCTACTAAATACTGATGTCTGAATACCTAGGACCATGTGATATTTCAGTTTTCCTTTTTTAATAAATCTGTGTGTACATTAATGAGAAAAAAAATGAACTTAAATGATTTAAGCAAATGGCTGCAATATAACAAAGAGTGAAAAATTTAAGGGGGTCTGAATACTTTCCGTACCCACTGGACATGTTCCACTGTTCCTACATTTGCATGTCATTTTAAAACACAACAAGTGTATAGAGAAAGAAATATAAATTAGATAGGCCTATTCTTTTGAAACGTTGCCAAATTATTATTTCCATTATTACACTTCTTTAACACCGTTCAGGCATAACATTATGACCGGTGCAGTGAATACCACTGATTATCTCTTCATCATGGCACCTGTTAGTGGGTGGGATATATTAGGCAGCAAGAGAACATTTTGTCCTCAAAGTTGATGTGTTAGAAGGGCTTGTGTAAAGATTTGAGGGAGTTTGACAAGGGCTAAATGTGATGACTAGACAACTGGGTCCGAGCATCTCCAAAACAGCAGCTCTTGTGGGGTGTTCCCGGTCAGCAGTAGTCATTATCAAAAGTGGTCCAACTGGTGAACCGGCGAGAGGGTTATGGGCGGCCAAGGCTCATTGATGCACGTGGGAAGTGAAGGCTTGGCTTGTGTGGTCCGATCAAACAGACATGCTAGAAATGCATGGTTCTGCTAGAAAGGTGTCAGAATACACAGTGCATTTATTGCATATGGGGCTGCAGCTGCAGACCAGTCAGGGTGCCCATGCTGACCACTGTCCACCTCTGAAAGCGTCAACAGTGGGCATGTGAGCATCAGAACAGGACCACGGAGCAATGTGTACACTCTGTGTGCAGCAGCTCTCCATGCTCAACAGTACCGCCGTCTGTGACGTCACCCCCGAACATACTAGGCCAACAAACAAACCCACTACAAGATTATTCTCAAAAAGCTCTGTGTAGCACAACCGATATGTAGATGCCCCAGTCAAATCAAACTAAAAGCTAATGATACTGACCACTTTGCTTCTTTTATATGCTGCACTGAACATTCCATTCTGCTGACGTCACAATTCACAACTACTTGCGCGTGACGTCACAGACAATGTGATGCCTCTGCATCACTATTCCCATAATTTCCACTGAATCACTAGAAAAACATCTGATTTTAAGAAGAAAACATTACCTAACGAGTCACTGTTTTATATCTAAATTCGTAAACTACAGCGCAAACGTCCTAAGCATGTAAAAGTGGGGATATTAAAAAGTTACGTTCATAAAGGTGCTGGTCATATAATTAGAATATCATCAAAAAGTTGATTTAGTTCACTAAATCCATTCAAAAAGTGAAACTTGTATATTATATTAATTCATTACACACAGACTGATATATTTCAAAAGTTTATTTCATTTTGATGATTATATATCCCAAATTCAGTATCTCAGAAAATTAGAATATTGTGAAAAGGTTCGATATTGAAGAAACCTGATGCCACACTCTAATCAGCTAATTAACTCAAAACAGGCCTTTAAATGGTCTTTCAGTCTAGTTCTGTAGGCTACACAATCAAGGGGAAGACTGCTGACTTGACAGTTGTCCAAAAGTCGACCACTGACACCTTTCACAAGGAGGGCAAGACACAAAAGGTCATTGCAAAAGAGGCTGGCTGTTCACAGAGCTCTGTGTCCAAGCACATTAATGGAAAGGCGAAGGGAAGGAAAAGATGTGGTAGAAAAAAGCGTACAAGCAATAGGGATAACCACACCCTGGAGAGGATTGTGAAACAAAAGCCATTCAACAATGTGGGGGAGATTCACAAAGAGTAGACTGCAGCTGGAGTCAGTGATTCAAGAACCACTACGCACAGACGTATGAAAGTCATGGGTTTCAGCTGGCGCATTCCTTGTGTCAAGCCACTCTTGAACAACAGACAGCATCAGAAGCATCTCACCTGGGCTAAAGACAAAAAGGACTGGACTGGCGCTGAGTGGTCCAAAGTTATGTTCTCTGATGAAAGTGTTAGGGGTTAACAGCTTAGACCCAGAGACCAGTAGTGAAGAATGAGGACAAAGAGTCAGGAGTGCAATTAATTAAAGAGAAATTTTACTGTAGAATAGTTTGCAGTTTCATCAGCAGAAGCCAGCTTCAAGTCTCACAAGGAGTTCGTAGGCCACACTTCCACTCTACCGGTCTCGTCGTACCGTACATACAATTGTCCCAACAGTTATACTGTTTTCAAGGTCTAGCCACGTCATTACTTCAAGGTGTATGATTCTGATTGGCTCAGAGAAAATGCACAGTCATGGTAAATTTCCACACAAGGATAGATAACAGAGCATATCACTAAACTAGGTAGACTAGTTGTCGCCCCATGACTAGATTTAGATCGTTGTTGACCTCGGAGGTTGCAGAAAGGCGTCTTCACGTCTGGTGTTGTCCATCTTCAATATTAGGCCTGCACAGATCATGCAACGCACGCACACAAGAGCTCCCCAGCATCACAGCTCTCCCAAGGTTGGAGAGTCTTATCAACAAAGCACTTCACCAAAACATACTGATAACATGTGCTTGTCTCAGTGAGAGGTACAGACAATAGTACAGGCAATATT